>JAODGC010000010.1:3174789-3200260 GCA_027574925.1 Ecitoglossa quadriceps
TCTCAAAGCGTATGTGGTAATAGGTGCTTTTAGTCCTGCAATTAGGGCGACGCATAAATTGTCGTCGTTTGGTCTCATCTGAAGCTTTACAGCTTTTTGTTCGATCCTAGCGCATCCACCATCGGAGTTAGAGCTTCCTCTGCATTTTATGTTTTATTGTGTACTTTGGTATGTTACAGAGTAAAACATATTATGCAGTTTAGCGTGGTTAATGCAGCAAAGTTTACAGGTTACTTGCTTAATTTCCAAGGGGAAAATCGGAAATTTATTGAAGATTATATTGTTAAAGCTCAAACGTTAAAGGCATCTATGTAATACATAGATGCGATTAAGATTTTGCTTGGATTGTTCTAACACAAAATTAAACATTTAGCATACAATTAATTGTATTTATTTAAATAAAATAAGCAAAGCAATGAACTCTCAATTTTATACCATAATTTAGTTTAATCTTGAGAGCAATATAAGTTCTTACCTGCATCTGTGCACTGCGGGAGTTTCCAGCAAGCTAAAATTTATAGCCGCACATAACTAACTTTCCTCCATTTCCACATCCGCCAGCATGCACCAAACACCCACTTCCCACCTACTCGTCACACACACATTTTCTCATCACGTTGATGAAACACTTTCATTGAAAGCACCCCCATATGAATGTGTTCATATTCCTGTTGATTCTGCCCCTGCAGGTTGCGAACAAATCGTAGTAATCGTAGTTTTCGCAGTGCGCGTTAGTATTGAATAGATGTAAGGCTACGAGCAACAAGGGGAGGTTAGAAAGGAGACCAAAGGGTGCAAAGGAGGCATCTACATTGCGTTCGTACGCTATTGTAAATATCCTAGGCTAAAGTTGTCTTTTCGCGTAGGAAACTTCACTCCACACAGCGTTTAGCTTTTAAGATGTTCTCGGAGAAAATACAACGTAGGAGGCAAAATGTAACTGAATTATTTTATACAGAGTAAAGCAAAATAATTCCAATTCATAATTTAACACGAGACAAGTTGGAAGTGTTCTTGTATGACAATAAAATTCTTTTAGTATGGAATAATATCATTTAGGCTTAAAACTTGCAAGTATATGTTGCATCCGGACACGATAAGGGCGACCATCAGGTAATATATGACTCTTTAAGCAGAGTTTATACATAATCGTAAAGATACGCCGACACTTCGATTATGCAAAGACTTTCCTCGCCTCTTATTCAACGAGTTTCTCCGTCGGTGAAGCAAACTTCCGAAACAGATAACAATAATCATTGTCTTTTAGTTTGTAAGAATCGCAAAGCTGGTTACAATTTCTCGCAAAATTCATTGTAACATTGTCTCAATATATTTAAATACTCGTAGAAACAGTTAATAAGTTACATTTTGTAATTGGCAACACCTCGAGATATTCAGCGCAAGTTGTATTTTAACTCAATGTCAATTGAAGCATAAACTAGAATACACAATAATTTCCATTTTGAACTCATTCTGAGCTCAATAAACTATGTTAAAGTCAGTAAGTTTTGTTTAAATGTAAATCCATAGATTTTCAATTCTTACAAGTTTCTCACAATTATGATCTTTATAGCAATTAAGATTTATAGGAATTTATGAATATAGGTTAATTATTTTGTGAAATGTCAAATAATTCTAAACATTCTTATCAAGATTAAAGTCATGACGTGGAAAAAGTCAAAAATAGAATCGTGAGTAAAGTTCAAGAGGTGTTTCAAAGAAGATCATGTACTTAATTGCAATGAAAAGGCGTGGCAAGGTGTAAAATGTCATTGTAACGCAATAAATTGGATTTATGACAAAATAATCAAACTATTCTAGTTCATTGTAGAAAATGATAGAAATAAATTTTATTCTGCAAATATTTTTTCTTCGAAGATTTCTCAAGAATGCACTTCGTTGCTTTTCTTCGCGATGCTTCTGGGATGCTTATCATAGTCATCTCACTTAATTTAATAGCTACGCTTGATTACTAGAAACCATCATTAAACCTCTATGAAACTTTGCTCTGTAAGCTCAACTCAGTGAATTCCGATTACTATGCATTCCAGTATTTCAGAAAAGCACAAACATTAACCTAATTTTTACGCATCATCGAAATCAATTGAGATCCGCATTCGTGTTTTGCCTATCTTTTAAATGTCAAGTACTATACCTTGCACTTATATTAAGATGAATTTATTAGTTGCCGGTGCGGAAGGTATTATGTCGAATTATTACCAGTTCAAATCCTTTGCAGGAGCATACAAAGAACGTGCGCTCGAATGCAAACCATCCGAGCGCGAGTCATCAACGTTGCGATTCAACTTTTATCTTTCCGCCGCGACGCGAGTGCAAGAACGGCTTCGTTAGGATCACCAACGAATGCATCCCATCATTGCGGGCAATTATTTTTCTGGGTCATGCTGTATGCAAAACGCAAAGGAACAAGACGAGGCATAGAAGAAAGTTAGTAATCTAATTGTCAAGCAAATAAAATCACAGAAGCCGAAATACATTATATTCCAAATTGGGGCAATCAAAGTCGAACGCAACATTAGAAGCTAGTCTGATATTTGTGAATGTTGCAAAATGTATGGTACAATAATATAATATGTTGGAATTGTGTGGACAGAATAATCCGCTTTGAAGCTACGCGCAGATTACATATAATATAATATTTCAAACTCGGATTCAAATTGGACTTTCGACGTTTGGAATACGAATTTTCAACTCTCGTCGAAGTTGTCGACGATTGCGCCATAGTTTGCCTATGATTTCGGCTCCCAGTTGCCAGCTTTGGAGTTGGCGGCGTTTGAGGGCTTCTTGGAGCTTGTAAAATGGAAGCGATCGTTAAACACGCGACGTATTCCGACAAATCGCCGTTAAATGTTCTGTCAAATGGTCATAATATTTCAAGGCACGAATGAGAAATACGTTAAGCTTCGTGCAAACTCATGAGGAAACTCTGTTGGAATTGTAAAATGTTGAAATTAAATTTATTACAAAAGTTCCAATACAAGAAAATCTAATTTTGGTAATTGAATCAAGTTAAATTGATAATGAGGTCAAAATGAATGTTTAATAGATTAATTACATGGTTTTTATGCCACGCAACTGCCAATCAAGGATAGGTTCTTTAATTTTATAGTGCCAAAAACAAAAAGAATTTCACACGTTCATTAAAAAACGGTTAATTAATTTCAAGTAATAAATCAATTCTTTCTTTGCTGAAATACATCTTTCTATTCCATTACAATTCAAACCGGAAAATGTTTGTAAAATAAATTCCTCCAACTAGTTGTCTACTAATCTAAACAATGCGAAGGTACGGCAGAAAGTTGTTCAGAGGGCAGCACCTTACGGACCCACTTTATTCCAGTCTAGATGCATCTCAGTTGTTTTGTTCCAACATAAACACTTCTCAATTTAGCACAGTCTTAATGCCTTCTCGACTTTATACTTACCTGGATCGCAACATTCACTAACCACAGCTGACCCATTATTGACCACTCAACTAACCCTTACTAGTTGGGACAACCAATACTAAATTATCCACAACATCATTTTAATAATACCAACTTGATTAATTCAATTTTTTTATAGGAACATAAATCAACTATAACTCTTCAATTAATTATTATTCCTCCCATTCCACTTCATTCATGCATATAACTTAATCTACCATCAAAATTCACGATTCACAAAGGATCAAATTACAATAACGAACTAAATTGCATTGTACATCAAAATATTCCCCTATCGACGCGATGCCTAAAACAAAGACCATTCCCAACAATATTCGAACATATTCCCAGCCGGCGGCGTTGATCTCATCATCCTCGTTGTGCAGCATGCAGTCGCATCATAATGTGCGCCATCCTGCTTGGCGGCGGCAAAGTGAATTTTATTGCCGTGCGCAGCGTCAAACCGCCTGATTACCCACGGCTAAAACGTCACTGTTATTATTATCGTTATGGATTATGCTAAGTCCTTAAAGCTCGTTACCGTCGCCAGCGACGCGCATTCGTTGCCATACGAATCGGGATAACGATTTCTAGTTTTACTGGCGAATTATAAACGTACGACACGCATATGATCGCACAAGGCCGGGTAATTATTTCAAATCGGGTTGGGTCTATTTAGATGCAGAATTATCATAGAAATGACTCCAAATGACTGCTTAGGATAGAAATATTAGTGCAAATCACAAAATATACTTCTACATTGCAGTGATTAGGAAGTAAAATAGTACAATAATAAAATAGTCAAATTAAGGTTTACTATTGATGAAAGTAAGTGTAAAATTAATGTGAATTTAAAATAATAGTTTTGTTGTAATTTTTACTACTATAAAAGTATACAATAGAGTTACCTTGAACTATTTACAATACCATTTTGAAGTCAAAGATCATCTTCATTTGAAATCGATTGTTTCTCAATAATTCAACAATGTTTAGGTTTCAAAACAAATGTTACAACAATAATAGAGATTATTTCGTGCCCATAAATTAACCTATTCATTGCAACCAACAAACTTTCATATTGCAATAATTTGTAATCCAATGTTGCTCGGCTCATCATTGAAGATGTTATCATTTGCACTGATTAATTTATTGCATATTAAATAAATCTGGCATATAAATTATTTGAATGTAAGTAGAAATATTTTTATTTTCACCTTAACTCTTGTCATTTTATGAACAACTTTTGTTCATAACTTCTTCCTGATTATTCGTGTTAATGCAATTAAAGCGCAGTGATCTTTGAAATTGCACAATAATTGCGTCAGTTTTACTTAAAATCAGGATGTAAAATTATTAATAATAAAAAATTACTTTTACTAAACCAAAGCTATTTCATACTCAATTTCACAGATATCAATTGTACAACTTTTTCGTTACACTTCTTTTGTGTTATTAATCAAGCACAAAACTATTATGCATCAAAAGCATTTTTTTTTTTTGCCACCAACACATTGATATAATAAATCTCATTAAGTAATGTACAATGTGTCAATTTCCTCTCTCTGCTACTATTCTTACATTTCAATAATACCCGGACTAATTGCTGGATGTGTAGTCGAACGACTTGCTAGCGGCAGCGAAGTCTCCGCAAGAGTTGAAAAAACTCAATTAAATTTATTACAGTGTTATACAATTACACAGTTTTGCGGTTAATGCTACATTAATTATCACGCTACGTGCCCGCTCCACTTGACTCTGGGCTTTCGCCTTCCTAGCCTGTAAATTGTACAAATTGTATGCCGCGAATGTTTTGGTTTTGCATTGCCGCCGCGAGACAAGGCAGCCGCCGCCCGGACATCTTTATTAAGTCAGCGCAGTAGCTGTGGCGGCGCGCCGGAAATGTGCATCAAGTGTCATTAAAGTTATTAAAATTTGCGGCGTTAGACATGCAGAAGTGCGTGTCGAGTGTGGCGAGTGTAAAATTGGAGAAAATTAATTATGCGGAAATATCCTTGGAGTAAATTTTACACTGTCATTGTTTTATTTCATTTCATACTGTGAAGGAGAGTATTGTATAGATTTAATATTTTATTTTGACACTCACTGAATATTTGAGGTTCTTCAGTTTAATTACCGTAATTATATTTTATTCCTGTGCAGAGAAGTAAAAAACTCATCTTAATACAATGAATATCAAATATTTTGTAACAAAGATTTACGAAACACCTCATCAATACGGGATATAATTTCAATGTTTGGATCTGACAGCACATCACACAATGTCATGTTTTAAGGACTTAAATTGTAAGAGATGGCGAGGTACCACCGAATTCTCAAACTGTCAAAAAAGTCAAAGAATCTCCCGAAAATCGCATAATATCTAAACAAATACAAAACTTGCAAGCTCTGAGCTTCTAAAGCAAATCACTTTCCAAATGCACTTCTTGCAAATGCAACCTACACATGACAAACTAACATAACGAACATTCTGACACAATGAGTGGCAATTAAGCGTCTCAATGAAAGTTACGACGATAACGACACCATACCAAATGTGCATGGCATTCCCTCTC
The DNA here is from genome assembly GCA_027574925.1 of Ecitoglossa quadriceps. Lineage (NCBI taxonomy): Eukaryota > Metazoa > Arthropoda > Insecta > Coleoptera > Staphylinidae > Ecitoglossa > Ecitoglossa quadriceps. The sequence continues at coordinate 3,180,809 of JAODGC010000010.1, forward strand.
ACATACACTTCTTTGCAGCACTGCCGGCCTCACAGAAATAAATTGAGTTTCCCAATTCTTGGAAGACTTGGATGAGTTGAAAATTGCACATTGCTCGGCACAGGTGCTAGCATTCAACGACTGCAGAATTGCAAACGGTCGACATTTTTAGTGAATTATAAATTCGAAACGTCGACCTGTGTGCACTCAAGCATTCAACCACATCCATGAGGATTTGATTGCTATATACGATGTTGTTTATTTAATGATGCGTTCTTATTACCTAAATCTTAAAATTCATGCATAAATTATGCATGAATAGAAGACATGGGACACAAATTGGCTCAATTCCGTGAAGACATAAAATACATGTAATCAATTTTATTAAGTTCAACCAATTACTATGAACAAATACCATTAATAAATAAATTTCTAATAGACTTTCCATCATATTGATATTAATAGCTCCTATTAAATTTAATACACAATCTATTAATTTGTAATTTACTTTCATACGTTAAAGCACTCATTAATGTCTCATAGTTGCCGCTTGACATTTTCCACGATTAGTTTATTTAACGCCTAGCATTAGGGTGGAACCAGCCGTAAACAATCTTTATTGTTTATTTGTTAACCGTCAGTGTCGAATTTATAATCGTAGGGCATGCGTGTATTTCTGTTATTAAACTAACGCAGTAAAGCAAACAAATTATTGTCAAAGCATCACCAACTAAACCAAAAGGCTTAAAGAAAACGAGCAAATTAATAGGATATTGATTTATAAAACTCATAAAATTGATTATTATTTTACTCGATTGCTCCATGTTTACTGCCGACTATTAAATTGAATTACAGAATAATTGCGAATGATTATTATCAATTGTCTCACTTGGTAGAGTGTTGGTCTAATTAATTTTTCTTTGATTGAAACTGGGCCAACGTTCATTGTCGGGGAAATCGTGGGGGAACGCCCTCGACCGAACAAGCAATTAAAATGTCACTGCGACTTAAGTGGAAGAATGTTGGTTGCTCTAATTAAAGTGTATGCTAATTTATATTGTAGTATGATTTAAACAGTTGAATCGAATTGCAACTTAGTGACGTATTATGTATGGATATGTCATTGAAACAATGTACCTCGATTGCCAGGTTTGGGATGTTTTGAAAGGTTATTTGAGATGAATGTGTAATATGCATACTGCGCATTTGCATTGAAGATAAATGCAATGCAAATTGCGCGATTGTTGTTAACACGCATTTCGAGCGGTGAATAATGTCGCCGTGAATTATATTCACTTTCAATCACATTGCATGAGTGCATAATTACCAACCATACTCCACACGAGTTAAGAAAATATTGTCTTGTTGAAATAGACACAGGTCTGAAATAAGGATGACTAACATGAGTAAATAATTTCGAAATAAATAATTAAACTGATGGCGCAGTTCCCAAGTAAGGTGAGGTTAATCGTGATAGACATTTCTCACAAAATTACATTTTCTTGAATTGTTTCTTGCAATATGATTTTCCAAATTTCCCACCATCGAAATATCTTAGATCAGATAATTTCCAGCTTGTCAAAACAAATCGCATGCTGGAACTGCACGATTAATCTTTCGCGTCTGCTCGAGTCTAGTTTAAACTGTAACAAATTCGATTACAGTCGATTACTAATTCGCCGCGGCGTTAAATTTGCGTGCCAAGGCCCATCATTGCTAGGGCCGTGTCTATCTCGATGGTCTACGAAGACAGTGTGGGTGTGCGGCAATGAAGAGCGAAGACGTCAGCGCGCGGACTTTAAATTTAATTAATCTAGATTTAACGTCGACGGACTTAATGTGTTTTACTCCGTCTTCGCACATGACGTCGGTGAGTGAAGCGCACTTAAAGCTGACGCGAAATGAGGAAACGCCAGGTTAATATAACGAAATGCATTTATTTTATTATACTACACCGTGCAATTGGGTTGACGTTTTTATTACATACATAGCCATTTAGTTGATAGAATGAGAAATTTTATTTTCGCCGTAACCTGATCTTGGAATTCAATCAGCGCTAATAAATTAATTACTGATCTTGTATTGACGTGCAGATTGTGTGCATATCAAGTCCGCCTGCGTACATTGATGTATCGACTTTGCGAGTAACGCACTTAGCGTCAAAGTGATTACAATGCAAGTGCACGTAAAGCAACGCTGAGTCAGTGAGTCGTTCATGGAGCACTCATCATCATCGATTCACTTCACCTGGCAAAGTTGCAGGCACATTGTGCAAGATGTTACCGGCATGCGTAGTCGCGCACACGATCGTACTTGCATTCAAGGTTTGCTATGAAACCTAATATGGACTTTTACGATATGTTGCAGCATTTCTCATGTGGATACAATAAGATATCAGAGGACACAATTGCGACCATAACGAAAATGTAATTGCAACGAACTTAGAAGACTAAATGAGTGATCAAACAATGGACAGACAGAAAGAGGAACTAATTTATCCATATGTTGAGACTAAAAAATTTGGTGGGCAAATAAAAAGTCAACAAAGCTGCTTCTGCATCTGATGTAACTTGTATTCCTACTCATGTTGGTTCATCCAGAAAACACATGATGGGTCATACTAGGATGTTTTCTAAGAAGCTAAATTTGGAAACGAGCCAGTTGACTTGTTTTTTTCTATATTTTGACAAAGCAATCTGTACATGTATCCCATGTCCCAGAACTATCTTCATTTCATCAGCGTCTACCCACATAGTCCTTGAGTCTAAGTCTTTTACTTTACACGCTATTCTTTAAATATTAAAAATCATTTCCATTTAACTCCAACAAAATGACTTAAATTGCTTTACGTCAACTGTCTCCTGTAGCTTACAGATATCTCCTCCAATTCACTTGTCGCATAAAATTTCATCTGGAATAGAGGATGGTCTTGCGTCGCGTTTTACTATAACCGAAGGACATACGAGAATTTAATTAGAAGCTGGCATTTCATTTGCTCACCACTTCTTACTATAGTTCACATCATTTGTTCACTTGGCCTAAATGAGTTTAACAAGGACTTTACCAGTACGTGAATTGCAGTCCTGTCTATTTTTACTAAACCCACATAAAAATTAAACGCGCAAAATAAATTAGAATGCAAAAAGTGGGTGGAAATTAAATCAAGCTGGACGCGGCGATGATTAAACGGCGAACGCGCCATGGCACAAAAGAGTCAAAGAAGGTGATCAATTGCAGAAATTAAATTTCCACCCACCGCTTGCATGTAGCGCACGTGGAATGTGCAAGGAATGCGAGATTAACCCTGCAATCGTGTGCTAAAAAGCGATTAGCATTAAAGTGGCTTTAATGTGTTTCACTTTATTTTACTTGAAATGCAGAAATTTACTTCATTTTCGATTTAATTTAAGCTTCTTAGAAATTTGTTTTTCTTTCTTATTGATTTTCCAGAATTGCTCTTCCTATTTCTACCTCTGTGCCGGAGCAAATTCTGTATTATGCAGAAACGTAGTCAAGGTAAACTTTAATGAAAGGTGACTCTGATTGCAAGTAAACGTGACTCAAGACAGACACAGGCCCCCCATACTGCGTTTTACAGGCGCGTTGCCTTAACGTCCCCTTTCTGGTGCTTTTGGAGGAAAAGCTCACGTACGAAATAAGTCCCGAAGTCCTGCGTCGCCAACATTCCTAACGCTGCTGGCACTCGGCAGCAGTCCCGACCGTCTTCGAAGTGGTTTGGTTTGGTAATAACTCGCAACGACGCCCGGATTAGCAGATATAGCGCGCTTTTAGTATCATCCATCAGTCTCGGATATATAACTAGATTGCTGGTTGTGATAGGTGGGAATTTACGAGGTTTTCGCGTCAGGCGAAATAAGAAATTGTAAGTAAGATAGGGCACGACTCGGCACTATGTCCACCACTATCGCTTGCACGAGCGGAAAACTCAGCAAGAGCAATCTAACGCGTACACAAACTGACTTTTCACTCCTTCCTTGTTTCTTGGAATTCTTTTATTTTCTCGACATGAACACAGCGACTGTCACGCACATCTCAGACCACATCAAAATTCAAGACGAACTCATTTACATTACGCACTTTTTATCGTCTTTCAGTGGAGAAAGGACTTTTATGGAGACGATGCGGATGAAATAAATAAGATACCCCAATTATTTTTATTTCTAGTGTGACTTTGAGGAAATTCTGCTGACTGTATACAAATCTTTGCATTTTCTTACGCAGCACGAAACTTTATAAATGATTTTGCTTTCTTGATAAATTCTGATTTCTTGGCTGCAAATCAACTTCAACATGCAGGCACAACTTGGCCTCATTCCTGCGCAATCTAAAACGAAGAAGAACTTGCATGTGGCATAAAAGACCAACGTTGGTATTTTTATTCCAGCTGCAACGCAAAGAATCACAGAAATTGCACCGAAACGAACTGGTATTCGGTCGTTGATTACAATTTTTTATCCTGTGCGTTTGGCTTTCATCTCTCACCCCTCCACCCTCTAAGACTGCGTTTGAAATAAGAACGCAACGTGAAACAGCACGACGACGGCCAGCAGGAAGAAGTACCGGTGGTAGAGTAAGCGCTGGGAGAACCTGGTGAAAGAAAATGGAAGAGTGATGGCCGGAACGAAACGTTTCTGACCGCCCAACCGTACGCGCACAGAGCCTCATTCCTTAACTGTGGGTGGTTTGCACACCCCTATGAACCATACTATAGGAGAAGGCATGTTGGGCACAGATCACTTGTTGAATTGCCTTTGTTCGCTTGTCTGCTAGTTGCTTCTTGTTAGACGTTCGTCCCCTTCGAGTATATGGTTTCTTTTCATCTTGGGCACATTTCTTCTTGGCCAGAATCGCCGGGATGCTTAACGAGCAAGGCAGAAGGGCGCATACAAAAGACACGATGTAATGGTGAAGCGGCGGCTGTTTTTAGAATATTTTTCTCATTACCGAATCGTTTTGTTGACGGTCGACTGTGCGCTTTCATGCAGACGACATCATTATATGCACACATGGATTTTGTTGGCATACATGCTACAAAAATTTATCCCAAAAAGAAATCTTCAGTGACCCAAAAAATCTACCCAAAAGACATCTTACCATTTATATTGGAACCAAATCAACTAACCGTGTGTCTCTTGAATATTCTAGTATTTCCTAATTCATTCATGCTAGTTCATTAATTTAATCGCTGATAATAAAAGAAAACTTTTAATTTACTTACTCAAAAGTGGTCATTATCCATTGTTTCAGTTTATTCCTTTGGTTGCTCTTGTCTTGTGCCATCCTTGGTGGATTCCATGCAACACAAAGCCAGTGTATGCAAAGTAGTGATGGCGGCAGCGACGGCGGCAGTGGAAAACACGCGCTAAACTCATAATGAAAATATGGCGAGGCATGTGCGCGCGCACCACAAACTTTGAGCAAGTAGTGCTGGCTCGCCGCCCCCGGAAACAATTGCAACTTATTGCATTTAGCACATCCGGCGCCGGCGACGTTGCGGCGTGAATAAGAAAACTTTGCCTCCCTGCTGCGCGTGGGCATTATCCTTGTTGATAGAATTACACAAAAGCAACTTGTCAATTAGCGATGCATGCGAATACAAAATAGGAGTTGCTTGGAATATAAAATGTGTCTTAACAAAAAACTCTTAGTATTCCATATTAAAAAAATTACGAACAACAAATAAAAATTCAAAGAATATACATAGGTAGGGAAGTACATGAGATATCATCTAAGGGTCAGCAAAGAGGTACCACTAAAATATATTCAATTGATAAAGGAGCAAAACACAATTAACTTGAAAATAAATAATAATAAAGTGTCCTATTTGATTTTGTATGTAAACACCCCATTATGTGTATTAATAAATTCAGATTTGTGAAAAAACAACATTAAACAGCTTGGAAAATAAAAAATTTGTAATCCATTCATTCATAAACATTCTACACGTTTCATAAAAGATTGAAATTTGTGTTGACTATAAAACTTTATCCAACCAATCTTACGTACAGCATGAAAATCAGACTTTTGCAATCAGGGAAGACGCCGGTCGTGGTACAAATTTCCATCCTTCGCTCATAAAAATTCCCACCGCAACAAAGCGGTACTAAATCCACAATAAAATATAATTTCCCCGTATAATTAATACAAGTCGGTTTTCATAAATATCATAGAAGCCTAGGCGAGTAACAGCATTCTGTGCTGCGGCGGCGCGCAGCAATAAAAAGCGAAAAGATACTAAATAAAGCGCCGGAAGCCATCGCAGTACCGCGCTGCGTTCTTCATACGCGCCACCCCCACACCCTACCTAGTTGGATATCTTTCATCCTTGCCACCGGCGCGGAATACGGCGGCAAATCACTGTTTTAAATTGTATTGTGCGCGCAAAGTGCGCTTGGCTTATCTGTTTCACGAAAGTGCAAACGCCTCATCGCCGCTAATACCAGCTACGAAAATCACCCTTGGCTGTAAAGTGCACGCAAAAATAGAGCCATTGCTCCCTAGCTAAGTTGTATATGCAATGATATCAAGTTTAAGTTTAGTGTTGTCGTTTCACAAGTTCAGCAAGAATAATTTCATATTTTTATTAGAAGAAATGTACTGAGAGATAAAGAAAAATAAGAGTTATTCCGTTTACCAAGTAGTTACACAAATAAAAAATGAAGCAAATTAAACTATGTCTAAGTCCAACTATTTTGACCGGTTGTTGATAAATGTTTTATGCTTTATCCTTTAAGTGTGTTGTGATAATAACTTATTTCATAAGTACCCACATGGTAGTTGCGATAGAGTTGGCTCTCGAAGGTAATGAAGTTGTGTGTGTGTTCGAAAAGCTTTTCCACCAGTTTGTTGATAGTGCACCATGGTGGCAGCGCCGGCTGAGCACAGCGGGGGGTGGGTTGCACTTATTATAAAGCACAAAGAATATCGCGGATTCCCGCGTCTGGGGAGCTCAAGAATTTGCATAATATCGCTATATACATACCATTTTGCGGCCGGATTTACATACGTTGTTAGACGCCCGAGTAATGATTGCATCTCCATCCGAATGCCGCGCTCTCTGCACCCCGACAACCCCTGAACTCTTAATATCTTATACTCGAGGTTTTGCTTGGGCTACAACAACACACACCCTCACCTACATCTACCGAGAACCACATTTGCATATTTAAAGCAAAGGCATAAGTTTTTTTTATTCAATTTTCTTATTTCCCTTGCTGTTAGTAGATGCAAATCAATAGGAAATAATTTAAAACTAATAAAGCAAATAGAAGCAAATTAATTATTATTATTGAAATAATAACTAATTTACTTTTGATTTACCTTAGTATTTTTATTTATTTATTTGTTTTTTGTGTGAGGATGTTGTATTTTTTAGCTATTGAACAGTGAATGAAAAGATTGAACTTTGACCCTCGTCCAAAGATTGCAGCCGGTGGTCTTAACAGCTTACAGCTCTGTGAGGCTGTGGCTCTGGAGGTCAAATTCGATTTCAACGATTTGCACTGCATCAAACAGGGTGAACTACACGTGGCGGCGAGAAACCATTGAAGTAATGCGCCAAAGAAATCGAATATACAAAATGTTGCAATATACTCGCGTCTCCTGCAAGGAGAACATTGCCTAGAGGAAAACTATTTTATAAAGGAGACGGTAAAAAATCTAGCAATATCAAATAGTGATTTGAAAATAAAAATCTTATAGGAATTGCAGGAGAAAATGATGAGATGATTTTTCACATAAAATTTCTACTTTATTTGATTAAGTGTAGAAATCTGCGGAAAGAAAATATCAACTTTATTTTAACAACATAAGGTTATGTGATCACATAAATCAATCAAATCGTAAGATAATTTTTTAAATATAATTATTTTTGCGTCTAATAAAATTCTAAAATTGTAAATAATACAACATAATTTTCTTGAATGAAACTAAATAATGTAAAATTATTTGTTCAAATTTATGAGGTGGTGCATTCAAGATATCCAAAATAAAATCTAACTTTTTAAACGTTTAAAAAGTATAAAATAAATAAAATTTAATTTGAGCTTATTGATGCATTTCACCGTAAATGATATGATTTGAGTTTATTCACAATTTATATTAACGTGAAAGAAAGGGAAAATCAATAGTATTTGCTAGTAAGTCAGTAAGATGATTAAGACTAAAAGCAAAGTGGTTTTAACACAAGTTAAACTTTAAGGTAAATGTTTATTTTCAAGATTACAGCAATAGTATTTAAAAATATGAAAGTAAATCTTACAGAACAAAGCAATCCTTTAAAAAAATATCAAAATATTTATCTTAGGCTGTTTCTTAATCTGTATACACTATTTACAGATTGTTATATTTTTGTCTTTTAAAATTGGCATCTTTCACTACTATCCGAAAACTTTCCTTTTCTGTTTCCTCCTTGCATTGCCGTCTTTTCGTCTACTTCTCGCCTCACTCAGCAATTTTTATTTGCCTCCATTTCCTAATACACATTGAAAAAGCATCTAAATAAACTTGTATTTTTTCTCATCACCACACCGCTTTCTTTCAACTCGCTTTCCATTCCTTGTGTTTGCTGTATTTCCGGCGCTTAGGAAAAACTTCCAAAGACTCAAACAACCGAACGTACAAATATCCAACGGATTCAAAGAATATCCAAGTTGTCGAAACACATTCGCAATAAATACTCGCCGTCTTGTGTGTTGGCAGAATTTTCTTTTCTGCATTTCAACAAGCTGCGGACGGGATGGTTCACCAGTCGCAAACCGCCACACAATGGTCCCAGCTTCTGCATAAATAAAAAGTCTATCCGCAAAGGAGTGCGTCGTGGTGTATTTCTCCGATTCATTGTTGGAAAATAGGATGTTGCAAGTTTGAGCGTAATATTTCTTCAATAAAATCCACACGGTACGGCAAATGTGAGCTGCACAAAGGCGGCGTCGTACGTGTTTACGATTTGTTTAAGCCCAATGCTGGATAGCAGGATATCACTCTGGTGAAATATAATAAAAGCTTACAACTTGTCTGTAAGCAAAAACAATTTTGTTATTGGTAAACTTTCCACAAAAGTTTGAGAGGGATTTCTTTATTTGGTGGATTATTTACTCAGCGCAGGACATGAAAAATAATAATGGACATGTTTAATTAATTTTATAATAATTTACACTCGTTTGGAGAAGAAAACAACAGAACTTTTTTTATATACTGACTTTATATTTTTGAACATACTTATCACATCCATGATAAAGTGATGAACTAAAACCATCTATGAATAGTAAGATAACATAATTTAGGTAGTTTTAGCTTTCTAAGAAAACAGAAAGCTAAACCATGGTTGCTCTTGCAAACTAACAAATCAGGATTAGCATATAGAGTACTCTAAATCAAAAAAAAAAAAACTCTAGAATATTTTATTACAAAATTTATTATTTAACAACTCCTTTAATTCAATTTATTTGAAATTCAAAGTTAGTTAAGCAAACACAATGAATGACTAAACAATGTACAAAAACCGGGTTAAATTTGCGGCAGTGTTTAATAAAAATCCAAAAGTTTCTAAAAATGTTTGCATCCCGCATAGAATTATCCTTTATCATCTGCCATGGTGTTTTTTGCAATTTTACATTGCATTGTATATATTATTCATATGTCCTGCTTGGCGTGGATCTGACCAACTTTTCAGATTGGGGAACTCATGGCACAATTTTGTATTATATTTCCGCCTTCCGTGAAAAAAGATCCTTTATGATAAATTCGGTAAATTATGCATGAGCCCACTTTACAACGCAAAAGAGCGGACGCACTCAAAAACTGTCGATCGACAGCCGCGCAGAGATTTTGCCGCTTGGAACAGTGGCAGTGAATGGAGCAGACCCAATACCCATCCCTTATTCTTATAGAGGATCGTTGGATACGCTTGCTGAACGCTTGCGCAAGAAAATTTGTTTTGTATGCTATTTTTAATGCTCCAGCAACTTTTTTACGAGTAGAAAATTAATTCAGCAACTTCTTGATTTGCTTTGCAAAAACTGCTTCCGTTTGGTCGCAACATGTATGTCAACCTTTCTCAATCAAGTAGAATAATGTTTCTTGGTCTGACCGCAACTATATATTCATGTAGGCATTTCGTAATTAATTTTATTCGATTACAATATTGAGTTACAAAAACATGTAAGCAAACTCCATTGAATAATGGTCCCAAACAGAAGAGAAAATCATTAATAAACGGATAACTAAATCACAACCAAATGTTCTCAACAAATGTCATGATTATTTTCTTTAACTGCCCATTTACCAGCTATCTTCTAATCAAAATTATCCAAATCATATATCATCGACCCTAGCAATTCATTTGTGTGAAACTCATATCCGGGACTGTTTTGTAAAAGGCACCCTAATGCATCAAGATATCATGTTTGGCAGTACACCCCTTACATATTATTTTCAGAGTTAATATTATATGACACAGGGATGATGCCCCAACGACACACCATTCCTTCTTATCTATTGCATGTCCTCGAGGCCAGATCCAGCAGGGCACGACCCACACTAGGGTGCTTTATGGGACTCTGACAGTGCAGTATGAGAAAGAAGAATGTGGGGATGAAATCAGAGCGTGCGATGAGAGGATATCTTCGCCGAATGCATGATTTCCGATGGGAATAACAGCATAATAATCTTGGGGTAGACAGGGTATATTTGCACACAAGTTCTTATTATCTCACGCATAGCTTGATGGCATAAAGGAATAACAAATATATTGTAATATTATATTATTAACATATGATTTAGGCAACTGACGTTACAATCACATGCTGCTGTCAGATTACCGCGTCTTTCCCAATTTTATCAGCTAATAACTAATTTGTCAGTTTTATTATGAAATGCATTTTGAAAATTGCTACTCATTTGGGATTTAAAATGTGGAAATTCAAGGTATATGGTCAATAAGAATGGTGAAAACTTGCAGATGACGTCTGGACCATGTGTCACATTTCCACCTATTTGTAATTTTCTTGCTTTTTAACTCTGGAGTGTGAAACTTTAAAGAAAGCAAGTTTGGATCAAAATTTAAATAATAATGTATAGCAAAGTAAAATTATTTTATATTTTAATACATTAATGCATCAATTAAGCACATGAAAAGTATAAATATTAAGTAGTAAACAAATAGATTAATACTAATGAACCTAATAACTCATTATTTGAATATTCACTAATTAATGTTAACATAAACTATAATTTTCATGGATGCGGTCGGCGTACATCAGATACCATTTCCAATTTCACTTGTTATCCCAACGCATTGTTGTGTGCGTGTTGTATAAGCCCAGCGTTGAACATTAATTAATTACCAGCTAATCCAACCAATCGCAATCAGAATGCAAACTTGTAAAGTCTCTCCCATGCTCCCTCCTTCCGCGCCAGTCCATAGCTAGCACCTCATAACGACATATTCAATGTTGGCGCCCGCCATCATCCCCAACGCCTAATTATCAAATGGGCACAATAAATAATTGCACATACATACTCTTGCGCACCTGCGTCGCGGTCATCAATTAACATGCCGGCCGCACGCGCGCATTATGCGTACACCACCATGGGATGCATCGAGGGAGGGTAATTGACTGGTCAGAATATTGGATCACGCTGAATAATTTAAATTAGCCACCATGCTAGCGTGCATGCTAATGCGGTGATAGACGAGAGGTGGAGCGCCGGGGGCAGCTTGCTCAGGTTGCCAGCATTACACGGAAAGAAGGGTCCTATAGGTGGGACGCACACGCAAAGCTCGGCGGTAGTGCTACCATGCTCCTGCGTGTAGCAACCGCTTGTTACAGGACCTTCATTTTCGGCAAAAATTTTTGTGCGGAGATATGTGATATTCATTACTGGAAAAATGAGTATAATTAGTTCTATTTACGGTGGTTTTTAATGAGGTGGTTTACTTTCTTCATTGAATTTGTAGCTGACTTTTGCACAGACTTCACCTCTTTTCGCAGGACGAATAACACGACTTTTGTAGATTTTATGATCATAAAGTGCCTTCATTTGAGGTACTCGACTATTATCTGAAAATAATAATATGCAATGCTTCAACTCTTAATAGTGGTGGAAAAACCACCTACTTGTTATAACAAATGGTTGTCTACATAAGCCATTTTCTTGATTATTTCGTTCAATCAAAAAATCTTCACAAGTTGACTCAAATTTCACTGTATTATCATACGAAGGACCCAACCAGGTAAACTCAAAACAATAACCACGGTCTTTATCAACCACTTCTGTCCGTTCTGGTTTCTTGGTTGTTTTGGGTTTTGTCGTGATTACTTTTTCTACACCTCCACTAAATACACTGCCTAGAACAACAAAAACATCCTATGTAAAAATAAACTTTAAATGCTTTTTATAGATATAACAGATCGTAAATCAAACACAACCCACATGTTATTATCCGTCAGTTAAGATTTAAATGGGGTTTAAATTACCATGTTTTATATAAACAAATAGTATTATAATTTGTCTGCTTTTCACGACTTTCCACCAGCTAACTATAAAATAATTTTATTATGTCGCAAGCCAAAACGCGTTCGACCGGTTTTCATTGTCATTTTATGAGGGTTTGATGGAATTATGTAGCATTATACGGAGATCTATATCATTGTCGGTTTACAAAGGATAAGGAAAGGGCCACGATTTCTGCCACCCCTTCACTGCGTCGACTGCTTCATTTCACAACGAGGGTGCGATTCAATTTTGACGTGCATATTAAATTTCAATCCTTTGCCTTTGATGAATAAGCAATTATATTGCGAAACTTTTCACCACATAAAATCAAGTATTCATCTTATTAAATACCATAGCTATATTGCTATACTTAACACTTGCTGAAACTTAACTTAATAAGTTCTCAATAAAGTCACACCGGAAATGATTCATCTTAATGGATAACCAAATCTAATCTTCTAACATATATTTGCATCCGCTTAAATTGAGTATTTTCCTTAAACGTACCTAATTTCTCTGTAAATTAAATAAACCTCAATCAATTTCTTTTCTTTCGCTCTAGTTATATAAACATTACAAACATAGTTAATGTACTAGTCGTATCGTTTTTCATTTGCAGGCACTCCACTTCGTCGACATGCAAAGTCACGCTTTTTTCCATGTTATTGTTTGTTCGCGCACAGGAAAAACCGGGAAATTATTGCTCTGCAAGCGCCCACCTTGAGTGACGGGCATTCACAACGTCGCACAAAGCAACAGCCACACGCGATGTGACTTTTGAGAAATTTTCCACCCGCTTTTCTAAGAGGTAATTTATGAATTCTAACTTGTGCAATTTTTGCACGCGCTATACAACTGTGTATTTTCACAATGTTCATTGATTTTCTTTATAGGCTATCCTGCAATTTTCCTCTCAGCACGCTGGCCACTTTGCATTTTTTCACTTCGATTTACATATACGTTAAGTGTAGATTGCCTACCTGTTAATAATAGTAACAGCAGAAAAAGGGTTCCCAACTGACACATTTTATAATTTACTTGCGTGCATTCTAAACACGCCACATACTTATGACTGAACACTGCAAATTTCCAGATTGATCTATTTTCATGTGGATTAATATCTCTGATAGCTTTATCTAAAATTACTAATTTTAAGCTGTTGATAATGTTCGAAAATTTTTTAATGCAAATATAATAAAAAATATAATTAAATTTAAAGTAAAGAAAATTTATTTTAAATTCGATTAATCTGCATACATTTCGACAATTATATTTGTAAAAATGTTTTTGAAGATATTAGTTTTAATACAGCAAAATATTGCTTGTTTTAGTACCTACCAGGACATCTTCATGTTACTTACGGAACTATTCTATACCAACTAATGTAAATAATAAATTTCAATATAGTTTCAAGATTTATCTAGCTGTCCAATTTGCGCTAATAATTATGCTTGCGTTTTTATCTCAATTCACCAATGAACAGATAAATATACTTTAATTTGTGCATTCCCAAATAATTTAAGAACACTTTTCATTCATTTCTATTTGTAATTCTAAACTGGATACACTCAATTAAGAGAATAATTAAGCAGAGAAAAATCCCAACTGACCAAATAACCAAAGCTGAATAAAATTGCTCTATACCAATTGCAGAAGCATCTACTAAGCTTTTTAAGCATCTTGGTTTACTTGAATCATACTTTCGTTGCATTCGTGCCATTAAACCACGTTCGTTTGCTTTTGCAAAACTGAAAATCACAGAAACTTAATAAAAAATAGTGCTTAAATATTATTACCTCACATTATATCAAATGGTTTCTTGGTCTTAGATCCTTTACCATGACAAATATGTAATGGGAGATTATTATAAAAAGGAACTTGCTCAAGATCACAAATGGATTTCTGATGAAAAGTATTCAGAATAATGGGATAAGCGGTCGTCAGATCAACATTGAAAGCAAACTTTCCATATTCTACCAATTTAACACCTACTTCGGGAGTTAGAAAAAACGATGTGTTTGGATACGATCTAGTTTCTAATTTGTTGAGACGTTTATCACTTTTCAAACGTTGGAAATGATTTTGAAGGTAAATTATTTTCTCGCAGCCAATTCTTAGGTCGCTTGCTGCTAAATCATAGATGTTTTTAATTGGATTAGTTGGTTGCAGTAAAAGTGAAGAAACCTACAATGAAATGCTTGTAGGTGGACACTTAAAATAGCTTTCAAATCAAGATTTTACCAAACTCGCTGAATAATACTGATAAATCAATATAGTATAAATAAAAACAAACACAGTCAAAATCCTTCCGGACATAAAAGCTGGAACATTGGGAAATCCTTGTTGACACATTGCACTAATCAAACACAAGCAAAGACTGCTCCAGGTTGAATCCATATTGGGATCATCTCCTCGAATACGTTCATTGTTTATTATAAATTTCATCACTATTAAAATAACTATCATAAATGTTACAATCACACACCATACTATTTTGTGCAGTGGGAGTAGAAATACTTCAAACGAGGCTTTAACTGGTGGATGTCTAAATAGAAATGCAACCCTAAAACCACAATTAAACATTAATCACTTACCAATTGTTTAAATTAAATTGCAAACAGATTAAATAGATATGCTTACTTTAATTTCCAAACGCTGTATCCATAATCAATCACAGCGATTCTCTCATTGCGCATTAATAACGGCGAGCATCCGAAATCAATTGTATCTTTTATTAAATCACCAATCATCCCATCGTAGCTTCTATTTGGCTGAAGATAGCCCCATGAAGTACCTCTCTCAACATGCAAACTGCGTCAGAAATAGAGTTATTTTACAATACAATTTATAAATGAATATTTGAGTAAACCTGGCATTATAAAAAAATGAAATTTCCATAAACCATAAGCAGGATAAGCGATTAAAGTGATTAATTTCAAGATGTTCATCACCTCGTATGTGATCTATAACATCACCTTGAAATTGAGCAGGTAACTGAAATAATTAATATAAAAAGAGTTTTTCATTACCTAAATCTATTTAATACTTACAACTGAAATAGTTCTTAAGCCAACTCTCCCCCAATCTCTCCTGGATTCGTAGAAAGCAAGCAAATTGTTTTGAGAAAATTTAAAATTGTTCTTCAAGTCCCAAGTTCCAATTGATTTTACCAACAAAGGAGTGTTATATTTTGTTAAAATTTTATAAACATCGAATAAGTCATATATTTTCTGTAACTTTAGTTTTCTTTGAAAAGCAAATTTTAATTCTGTATCAATATTGAGTTTTAAGGTTTTAAAAGCATTGAACAGAAAAGTATGAAAAGTTCCATCAGTGAAATTATCAAATATTACAAAACAAGGACGTATAATTGTGCATAACTTTAAATCAGTTAGGAAATAAATTAATTCAATGACTGCTGGGCAATCTCCTTCGATCACAATTGCACTGGAAATCGATAAGTCCGCTGTGGGATATAAATCTGTAAAATTGTCATGCAATAAAATATGCCTCAAAGGAATTGCATTGTTTGTATCTGATTTTAGTTGTAATTCTTTTATTAAATCTGCAACATAATGTATAACAATGTTTGATTATGTTTAGTGTCAACCATATAAACCTTTTCTGGATAAGCAGGAATAAACATCTGCCTTCTGGACGTATTTATATTTAAGGTAGCTTTGAATTAAATTGTTGTTTAGTGCGCCAATTGAAATATTTTGAAGAATTATAATAACTACAAATTTTAAACAAATTGAAAACATATTGAACATTTGATTGGCAGTTTAGAGCACTTACTACAGCGTAATTACTGTGTTTTGCTTTATATCTCCGAACATATTTTATTTATGTTTGATTTGATTGACGTTATTGGCAAAAATGTCTTGCAAAAACAGTTTAACTGTCAAAAGAAAGACATTTATTTTTTTCAAATAATTACACATAAATGGTACTTAATACATTGTGTAATAACTTGTTTTCTTTGCGCATTTGCATGTTTAAATAATAATTTGAATCATCAATGCAACATCAACGCCATTCCTAAGACGCTTATTTGTTGAACTAAACCAAGTCAAGTTACGACCTTCAACTACTGCAAGTTAGTATTTCTTAATTTTTCCAAATAAAACAAAAAGATGACGACTCTAAGACCATTTACTTGTGATGATATGTACAAATTCAACAATGTGTAAGTATTAATTTCAATATACTACTTTCCTACGTAATTTTCAACAATGTAAATATCGGAATTTGCAGTAACCTTGATCCGCTGACTGAAACCTATGGTTTATCTTTCTACATGCAATATTTAGCACATTGGCCAGAGTATTTTCAAGTAGCAGAATCTCCTAGTGGTGAAATAATGGGCTACATTATGGGGAAAGCAGAAGGACATGGAGAAAATTGGCATGGACATGTGACTGCATTAACAGTATCCCCTGATTTTCGAAGACTGGGTTTAGCTGCTTCTCTTATGAATTTTCTTGAAGAAGTTAGTGAGAAAAAGAATGCATATTTTGTAGATTTATTTGTCAGAGTTAGCAATAAGGTTGCTATTAATATGTATAAGAATTTGGGGTATATAGTGTATCGCACTGTTTTGGAATATTATTCTGGAGATCCTGATGAAGATGCATATGGTAAATATCTATATAAGCATATTTGGTATAGATAACTTGTGTTTGTTTTCAGATATGAGAAAAGCTTGTGCAAGGGATGTTCATAGGAAATCAGTTGTTCCATTGGCACATCCTGTTCGACCTGAGGATCTTGACTGATAAAGAATATATACTTATTGTTTTCTTTTATTAAAGTTAGTGAGTTCTCAAAGTGTTTGCTGTGTCATTGTATTGAGATGAGTTCACTTTGACACGGACCGAATATTTGATGTTATAACAACGTTTTCGACATATTGCCTTCTTCAAGCACCGTCGAAAACCAGCTATATAAGAAAAGGTGTTCTTAAAAATTCAAGTTCATAAAAATCAACATGCTATGGCGAAATATATTAAAAGCCATAGTACAAAAATTGTTGATAGATAATCGAGATATTGGAATATTAGCATCTAGTAACAATGGAAATTAACTAGCGTCTAATTGATACCACGCATTCACGATTTTCGCGCCTTCGACGCGAGCGTCTCAAAGGCACCGAGATTCTGTAAATAGACGTTAGTACAGCCTTACACTTGGAATGAAAAACATCTTCTGCAAGTTACTCTGAGATGGATTTGCCTGTTCTTGTCATAATTCACAAGAACCACTAATTCAATGCATTATCTAACATACCAACTCCCATATGCAGCAATTCAAACCAATACAACTTGCAAATATATCCTTATATCAAATATAACACCAATAAAATCACTTATTTTGCACAGCTTCCAACAACTTGCATATATCTCAATGCAAATCAAAACCCCAGCTGATATAACACAATCTAATTAGCTTCGAAATTAATATTTTACTTTTTGGTAATGGAGAACTTTAATGTTCCATTAAGCTTGTTGTCACTCTCCAATACAGCGCCCGCGCCGTAAGTAGAACAAAGTAAATTTGTCTAGTGGAACGCAAGTCTAGTCAAGACATCTTTGGTTAATATACAACTACTAAATAAATATTAATTTTCCTAGAAATCTAGAAAGTAAGGAGTAATCTATAAAATTGTGGACATCTGTAAAAGCAGCAAAAACTTCGCTACTTGTTATCCTGCAGTTGAAACAGGTTTACCTGCGCTGAACGTAGAGGCCCACACCTGACGAGCGTTCCACCAGCACCCAAATACTGTTTCCCTCTCATTTCTACTCACAGTGTTTAGATATCCCAAAACATTAAGTGGAACATTAATAACGCATACATAATTACACCATAGAACTTAATCTCTGCAAAATCTAATTAATTCAACGAAATTTCTACTTCTCTTTGCTTGGAAATATTATTATAAATCTAAACGTAACTGTTTTTTTTTTAAATCGCCGCAATATGTACACATTTGGAACTATTATAGTTAACTTACGTGCGGATTTAGGGTCCCTTTAATAATTTAAAGGGACTGACTACTACCCGGTCGCGGATTGGGGAAGATCGCGAGAGGATTAAGCGTTACTGTTCCGCATTCCAATAAGCTCATTTCAATACAATAGATATCACGCACTTGATAACCAAAATCAATACAACACTTAATTTAATAATAGGTTGCCTTTTATTAAGCATATCAATTTTATTTCTACTGAATTGCCTATATTGTGTTCAATAATTGACTCTACTACTTAAATTTCATTGCAAGCTTTGTTGCTAATCCGTTACAGCCCCTTTAAAGGGGCCATCGGAGCCGTATATATGTTCTAGAAGTCTAAATGTACGTATATTGCAGCGATTTGAAGAGGAACAGTTGCATTTAGATTTATAGTAATATTTTCATACAAACGGAAGTAGAAATTTTGTTGATAAATTAGTTTTTGCGAGATTAAGTTCTTAAGGTGTCATTACATATGAATTTTTGATGTTCCACTAGATGTTTTAAGATATCTGAAGAGTGTGAGTGCAACTAAGAAGGAAATAAAATTTGAGTGTTGGTGGAACGCTCGTCAGGTATGGGCCTCTAGGTTCGGCGCAGGTAAACGTGTTTCCATAGCAGGATAAGAAATAGCGCAGAATTCGCGTCTTTTGCAGATATCTAAAATATCATAGATTACTCTATGTTTCGCAGATTTCTAAGAATATTATAATTTATCTATTATTTGTACATAAACCCAAGATGTCGTCACCAGCCTTGCATTCCACCATACGAATTGACTCTGTTCAACTTACATCGCCGACGCTGTGTCAGAAAGAGACAACATTTTTGAGGGAACCTTAAGAAGAGAATCTTAATGTTACGGAAACTATATCAACTTGGAAACTTATTAAATCGGATTATATCAATTATGGTCTTAAATTGCATTGTTGAAAGCT
>JAODGC010000010.1:3207534-3228123 GCA_027574925.1 Ecitoglossa quadriceps
CCCAAAAAATCATAAAGCTGTCCAACAATTCCCACATCTCTTTGTTGAAATTCCAACTTGCGAAACTAAACACTGCGTTGCATACCATTTGCTTCACTTTACTTGCTTTGTTGTCGGACGCATTCAACTTATCCGAATAATTCCGGGCGCATGTTGCGGTCGGCCATCAACCCTCCTTTCAGGACCGGGAGCCTTTGGGTCTGCACGCGCCTCCAATTCGCAGCCATTCAAGGGCACAGCGAAAGAGGTCGGCGGCACGCACCACAATGACAACTAAATAAGAGTGCCCAGGACGCGCTAAAAAGGGGCCCATGAATAGCTGAGTGAAAAAGATACATGCCGGAGATTACTGGGGATTACCTATTAGCATAACACAGCATTACCATCACGCGGGATGCTCAAATGCAATCTGGGGATGTCACAAATCGGGATGGGATCAGTACAGTGATGCTACATTGTAATTAGGGCCATTATAGGATGACAATGATGTCAA
Organism: Ecitoglossa quadriceps; assembly: GCA_027574925.1. Classification (NCBI taxonomy): domain Eukaryota; kingdom Metazoa; phylum Arthropoda; class Insecta; order Coleoptera; family Staphylinidae; genus Ecitoglossa; species Ecitoglossa quadriceps. Next base: position 3,208,028 of record JAODGC010000010.1, read on the forward strand.
AATATTGCAAAACGTGAATTACACAGGGCTAATTACTTTAGTTCTGCATTGGGAATATTATACCCTATAATATCCTTATATTATTAGAGAGGAAATTTAATTAGGGACCAAATTGTTGAAAGAACGTAATTAAAACAGCCCAAGTGTTGGCAACCATGTTGACTGAAAAACATTCGTTCTGCTAAAATTTGCAGACATTTTTGCTGTTGCTATGATTTAGGACACATTGGGAATTGTACCACATGAATCTTCACACAAAACAGAAATCGAACAACCAACCAGTGCAATCGATAGACATAAATTTGGCCGACAGTCCGATGGGTCATAAATTCACATTAAAACTGTAACAGTCAGTAATAGCATCGTCGGCTTGCATTAGCATGACGTGCATGCGTTTGCCTATGCATGGGGTTGGCATTCAAGGGGCGGAGGAGAATTTTCCAGCGCCAGAGATGGACATATGCGCTATCCTGCCGGATAATAACGGCGTAGCGTGTGTTTACACACATGCAATTAAAGCATTAGAGAAAAATAAGACTCAGCCTACATTCTATTCTCAAATAGGCAACATTTAGCTTTAAACCTTAGACCTCAAACCTGCAACTTCAGCACTTAAGCTCTTATAAAACACAATGCACCATAAAAAACAAATAATATCTTAATACCCTTTCGTAATTAATTAGAAAATACTTTAGTGTTATATCTTAGAACATCCAGGGATTTGAATATTTCAAGACATGTTGTAATGTGTGTTGTCTACTTTATTATAATCCTGCGCTGTTACGACTAGTAGGAGTTTGCATATCCTTCGGAAATTGGGGTAAACAACCGCTGAATGCTTGAGTGGTTGCCGGGAATTTAGTGAATGGTGCACGGGAACAAAAGACACGAGCCACATGCGGCCCTCCTGAGGGTGTGAAGTTGTACTTCCTCCGAGTGTGCATGCATGCAAGGCTTGCAAGGATTGCAACAATTATATCACGCGTCGAGCGGCTTTACACTATCGCGCCCGACGCAGAGCTATTGTGTGTGAAACGTCCGGAGTGGTATCCTTGTTGTCCTGTTGTCAGTTTGGGTGTAACAAGCCATCAGATTAGGATTATATGGACTAGTAAAGCGAAGTATAATGGCGCACGCGTCAAGCATGAGAAAAGAAGGTTGCATAAAGAAGATATAATGCTGATACAAAATAGTAAGGAAAATACTCGTGTCATCCAGTTTATTATAATAAAAAAGGTCAGAACTGAATTGGAGATGAACGGAAAATGGCACGTATCAGTCACACGTAGATATGTTTCCGTGAGTTTTAATTGGTGTTAATTAAGATTTCTCGTGATTTTATCTACTCTGCGGTAATAAAATTACCCACTTATGTTAATTTTCAGTTCACAATTAAACTTAACTTAAGTTTGTATCTTGGTGATTTTTCACGTAACTAATTCGTGTAACTTTAATTACGCTCGGTGAATTTATTCGTTTTAGCATGAAGACGGTTTTGACACGTTGTATCTTGGGGCTGTTTAGCCAAGCGAAGGTGTAGCTACTAATTACGCTCTTAAAAACACTTGATAACTGCGAAGAGTGGCTATAATTGGAACGCAAAATTTGCGCTTCATGCCTATAGCTGTAAGTCTTCTCGCAATGTTTCCGCGTTGTTGCAAAGATCAATTAACGCAATTAATGAATTCAAAACGCTTAAATGCACTGGCGCAATGGGCAGTTACACTCGGCACTAGAAGAACGTTGAAAAGAAGACATGAAAACGTGGAAATGAGCGAATTTAAACGTAATTCTAATCCTACACAGTCTCGAATACTTCAACGAATGAAAAGCACGTTTTATGTGATGTTGCAATAGGTAATTGCTTCGCATTATTAGGGACTGTACTAGTTAAAAACGTGCAAGGATGTAATGTCTTGTTGGAGATTATTTTGCAACGTCGATTGGAGATAAGCGATATCATTCGTGGAAATCGGGCTTTCAGTCATTTATTAGCTGGAATGCGTCGATCCGAAGCAAATCACTTATAAACTGCACAACTGCAACATCCCCGCTCGGAATTATCTACCCTCGTGTGCTAATATCAGCGTGCGAGATGCGAAATTGCGAAATTGTTATGGGATGTCGAACGGGCGATCGACTGGAGCGCTTGGAACGAATTGCGAATTACACGCGCACGGTCTGTGAAGACGTACAGAAAATGAACGAGCGAAACGTACGTTCCGCATGAAAATGAACATTTGCGCTTCATATCTGCGTGCTTCTGGTACATGCAGTCATAGAGGGGTTTACTTACGGGGTGTCATAACAGATAGTGATTTCCTGCAATCAGAATCACTGTTGTTGCAATGGGGTAATGTAGACAATCTCAGATTAACGTAATACAATGCAATAACATGAGAACAGAGGATGAAAAAGTTGCTTTTAGTATATATTTCAAGCTTCTAGTGAAAATGCAAAGCTGCCGTTTTGAAATATGCTGAATTTTGACAGAAAACACGGTTTTGCTTAAAATGTATGCAACCCAATAAACGCTTTCAGCACTTTCATATTATTGACGAACGCAATTCTCTGTTTTGAACTTGTATCATTTGTGAGCTTTTAGACAATTGTAGATTGGATTTCATTTAACAGCAAATCTGAATGTACCACAGTCTCCCTTCATGAATAAGAAACACGAAGGTATCACGCACCTGCACCAAGGTAGAAATCCGAATCAGCATCCCAGTCTTGCATATCGCCTGAGTGGAAAATTGCATTTCCCGCTTATATATTCGCTGGTGAGACGTGTCATCTCGTCATTCGCTTCACATTCGTCTGCATCTCGCTCAGAATTCGCTTCTTCTGCCAGCCATGGTTAAATTGATTGTGAATTTTATGACGTGTGCATTCGCACATTCGTATTTTCGTTCCCAACCTCACGTATGCAATGTTAGGGCCTGTCAAGCGTAAAGAGGGTGGTTTCCCAAAGTCGCAATGTCACCATTTCAAGTCAGACGATGAAACGAAGCAAGTTTAATGCCTATTATCAAATTAATTAATATCTGCACCAAATTTATTCTAAACATTAAAGAATTCTCATTTAAAAAGGAAGAAAACTTTGTTTAAACCCGATTTCTATCGAAGCACTTCATTCTTACAAATTGGTCCTAACCTAGTTAAAGCACTACCCTTGCATGGCATACATATGTTTGCATTATGTCTAAGTGCGGCATGAGAATGCGTAGATTGTCGAGGCTGTAAGTTTCAATTCAATTGCCAACTGCTAACTTTCTTATTAGTCCTAAGATTACGCCGTAATGCGACGTGTTTGAACATGTAAGTGCGTCGGCTTCTGGTAGCTGGCTGGCGTCGCGACGCGCTGTCTACAATGTGTACATTGTCAACAACTCTACAACTTTATGGATGTTCGACACGTCTTTGCATGGAAACGTTGAGGACGTGGAATTGTTGTATTAGCAAGAGATCCTAGATCAACACTGGAGAGCACATCTCGTTACTTCATTGTCTGAAGTTGATTTAAGGGTTTGCAGGATAAAGGAATTTGAAAGAATAGTGATCAACTTACTATCACAAGGGAGAATAATTCAGGATGATACAGCCTCCAGAAAAATAAGTTTCTAATGTCTCGAAAGATCTTAATTCAGTCAGAAACTTCTCCTCTGCGTTTAGTTTGATTTGATGTGACACAGCAATTTTCTTTGTAAACCCAATGTTTTAAAATATCAACTCTAACCGGAACGCTGAAAAGGAGTCTCGAAAATTCATTGTAGACTGTTGTAGACATGAGTGGCATAGAATCATTCCTATTATGCCACTTTGAATGTTGCAGACTTCACATTACAGTACGTTACAGTTTCATCAAGCTGGCGTCGAGCTTTCTAGCGTTTCAGATGTTCACAATCAAGCATTATTTTAGACTTAACATTAACACTGCATAGTTTATGTCTACGCACTTCATTTATGAAGATACGAAGATGATTTCAGCTCAATTTCAGGACAAGAAGAATTTAAAAATTGCTTTACTATATGCAACCTAACAAGCATATCTTTTAGAGATAGCCACAGTACATAAAAAATTAAAATTTTAATTAGAAACTACTGAATTATATACTAAAGAAGGTAATTGAACAAGTGAATAGGGAAATATTGATTAATAGGAAAGTAAACAATAATACCATATGCGTTTCATTGAATTTAACATTCTTAATATTCTACATCCATCATTTACGTTTCCAGTTTAACTTTATCCACTTCACGATGTTGCTTCCACTCCGATCCCGTCCGACGTCCATACTCGTGCAGCGTCGCGTTGGAAAGTCGCTTTCACGCGTCTCTTCCTTCCACTCCGCGAGCTTCGCAACCCACAGCGCTCACAGTCGGTTGTCCCGCGTCGTTACCATCGCTTCGTAGTATCGCCGAACACCTCGAATGTGCGCGTTTTTCACGTAAACCCACGAAAATTCCGCACAACCCCAAGTGCAAACTGCTCCTTGAACTAACTGCTGTGTGCGGGTGTGATCTATCAAAGTGCATCGCGTCGCAACTATGAGGTGTCCGGCGAAGCTGCGCCTGGCTGTTCTCTACACCGTTGCAATAACAGGTGAGTCAACTCTCGCTGGTGACGCGAATCAAACATGCTTTGTGTGTGGCGTGCATACATGTGGATTGCTATCAGGTGTGCGCGGTGAATTGTTGTAGAGGTGAGCTTGGAATAGAGATAGGTGTACAACAATCCGCATACTTGCATTACTAGCGTTGTTTTTCAATTCCTCATATCTCATTTATGCTGATTTGGATTCCAATCCGCTGTGAAAGTTTCAAACAATGGTTATCTTCGTATGTTTTGATTTTATTTGCTATGAGGATTTTTCTCGCTGATGGTATTTCTAGATCTTTATAATCATTGCGGAGTACATTGAAAGTTTATGCGTGCGGAGTAATAAAGTCCGATACAATTTGATTTCCATGAGATGAAAATTCAAAGTTGATACTGAAATACATTTTGTTTACTAACAAACTTTACTTTCAGTTCCAACGGGATTCCAAAGGAAGGAAATTGTGTGAATTACATATGGTTAATATGAAAAAGGGTTTCACCTTTTGAAACATGAGTTTCCATCACCAAAATTAGTTTCTTACAAGGACAAGATTTCCTTTGGTTTCTTTGAATTTTCTATTCGATTAACGATCGCGAATGTGCTGGGTGGAATGATGCCTTGGACATATTAAAAATGTCTATTTGAATTCAATGCTGGAATTAGTTTTCCCGTCCAAATGCCTCCATTAATGTTTAATTTATCTCCAAAATGGTCTTATCAAATTAGAGTTTACGTTGTTGAACAACTTTTTTTTTTAACTTGGTATGAGCAACCTCTTGATTGTTTTTAAATTACATTTTTCTACTTTGTCTCATTGATCAACAATTACACAACATATTTATCTTTCTGACTTATTACTGCATTTGCTTGCAGCACTCAAGGTTAGATGACTCATTAGCTTGTTTTACTCACTGACATTTTTAACATTGTTACCACATATTTCCAGCATAATTATTCTCCAATATTAAATATCGCCCTCCGCTCTCAGTCCAGATTACAATTATGCCCATTTGTACATTGAATACACTGCAAAGCCAATAAAGCTGCGCAAATAAACCTGCCATTCCTCTCATTCTCAACTGGATTCCCCACCGTTGCGGAATTCTATTATTACCGCACGTATCGATAACATCGAGGAAAATTCAGCCGAAAATCCCCAACAATTGCGCTACAGACCCCGCGTTGTTAAGCAGATATTGAGCCCAATGGGCTTTATGCTACTTTTGACCCTCTCATAACGGTCGCTATTAAGCTCTTAATTTGTCCATGGGATCATCGCAAAGGCCAATCTTTTCCCATTAGATTTCAATCTTCCTGGTCCAGGCTTGGGCGACGTATATGGGTGTGGGTTAGTTATTGTGTGTAAATTCCACAAATTGCAGGGTTTAACTGATATTGGGTTAATATTGGGTTTTGGAATGTGTGGTGTAATATATTTTTTAAGGGAGGACTTACAGTCCACAAATAGATTTGTACTGGGCAATAGCATTGCTCTATGATGACGAGGTGACTAAATTCGGTGTTTTTGAACGTGCGCATTCGTCAGCGTTCAGCTGTGATGGCCAAACAGAAAGTGCAAACATTACGTGATAGCATGTCGTATCCGTGGATTTTCACAACGGGAAAACGTGTGCTCTGAATGCCAGCAGATTCGATTGTTGTGATGCGAGGAACGGAACAAACTCATCAAAAGTGACCAAGTATCGAGCCGGACTAATAAAATCTGGCATTTTTCGCGGGTTTTAAACTTACTTCTGTAGCTTAGTTTTACATTTTACAAGCTAAACGTGATCAGAATCCAGTTTATTACCCAGACATGAGGCTGGGCTTTTTTCACTCTTTAATATTTATGATTTTCAGCATTATTCTCCTGTTTACAACACTTTGTATATTAAAACATGTCAATTACGGAAATATACGATCTCCTTCAATGTCGCACATGTTGGCAGTATGTACGTGCTTTCCGGTAGTTTTCACAAAATGTTTCTCCATCTTATTGAGGCGAAGACATTCGATTCTTTACCAAAGCAAGGGAATACCACATTGGACGCTGGTCTTCAGGAACCATGCAATGTTTTCCCGAAGCGAAGCGGATCCCATTCTACTCTACCGGCTCATATATTTTACTACCTACAGACGCATGCACGGAGTTAGTACCCGGTTGGCGATCGCTAAAACCTTGTTTTGTGGTCATTTGGCGAGAGAGTCGCGCTATGAATAGTTACTCAAATCACGTACGAACTTTTAGAGGCTCGTTACATCGACTTACGACCCTACAACAAGGTTTTAACCTGGACTTGGTTGAGAATTAAATCTTTGGAATTGATGGAAATTCATTCAACTCAACTTGATGTGGTTTCAATGTAGTACATGAATTTCGGAGGTGTAATGAGCAGGATAATCATAATCGAATGTCAACCTTCTAATGAACATGCCCGTAATCATAGCAGTCTGTAATCGACGTGACGTGTGATCTATGATTGTCTGCGCCCACGTGTAAACACGTACCAGTTTAACCTTACTGTGACTATACATAAGCTAATCATCATGTCCGGTATAACCCAATCCATCCAGTCCTACCTAAGCTATGACTTGAGCTAATGAGCTTGCTTGACTTACATCCATATCCTGCATCCGTTGAGTAGCTCGGTGAAATTCTCACATCAGCGAATTGTCACCATCACCTGACCACATTTAATGCTGCCGTCGTCGTCCGTTAATTTGGTCGCCCAGGATGGTCGCGGCGACGATGGTCTGGACTTAATTAGCAAACATGGCGCATCCGATGCCCTATTAACGCATACCCAATGATACAATCACCATTAGCAGCGACCTAGTGAAACAACTACGGCGATACCGAAGCTTGCTTGTTTTAAAGATACACGCCAGGTAGCACAGGGAAATTTAATTTTCCGTGTGGGGAGCGGGCATAAAAGTAAATGATGCATAAAGCCGGAAATTAGTGCGAAAGTGTGCACGACATTAATCTGATAGAATAATCCAAAACTTGCTTGGTCATGGGCGTGAGTACTTAATCTTTTATGAGGGGGTTATTAATTAATATGAATAATTCGGTTTGGGATTGAAAAGAAGCATTTTTATCTGTAGGTCGTGAAATATATTGATTTATCAAGCTTGTTTCACATTTTATCCCTTTTGTTCATATTGCGTGCTTATCGGGGTAATCTCTATGTTGCAAGTTTAATTTTAACACCCCGTTGACCTATTAATGAGTTGAAACATTGGTTACCTACTTCATGCGTTTATTTTCCCTGCATTATCCGTGAAAATATCCTCATCACTTGAATACCCATATGACGTCACTGTTTTCCTCCTTTTGCTTCATTTCTTCCGACTTTATATCCTCAAATGTCCGGGAAGAAGACGTTTCTAGTGTGCGCCGTGTCCACGTCAATGTCGTCGTTTCGCATTTGCCGCCCCGGTGGGCACAGGCTCGCGGCGAGGTTTCCGGGAAGCGCGCATGGCGTCAATCCAGCGCCGCCACCGTCGGCGTCGGAGGTGATGTGCGTGTTTGTGCATATGTGGCGCTATCGTGGCTCAATTCCCAGTCTTTGCCTATGGAAACACGCCACAATTGATGATCTATGTGCGCCGGTTTATTTTTGAATGCCTATAACACATGAAACATGCTAAAATGGTAGAAAAATACAAAAAAAATTTGACGTACATCGAGTGTAGATTCATCATACTTTGTTCTGCTTCATTTTCTTTTAGTATTCATTTGCAATTGTAATTCAGTAGAAAACCAAGTTCACTCATTTCTATAAAGGCTGGATATTCCGTTTGAATGTCAACAATTTTATCATTTAGTCTATAATTCATTTTGGTTGGAATTCCGTTCATTTCATGCTGAGTATCTTTACCAAAGTAATTAAATGAGAGAACGGTTAATATTCATTTTTCTAGGGGTATTACGCTGAAAAAACATTCACTGTTAGCTGGCATTCACATTTGTCTATTTCTCTTCTCCATTCTTGTATTTTACATGAGTAAACTGAATTAAGTTGTAAAATATTTCTATTTTAATTAAAAGGGCAAATGTATCTGTATCACATCGAGCTTAATAAATTTATATTTGATTGAAATTATTTCCGTTTAAGTCATTTATAGTCTGGATTCCATTTAAATCAAGCCATCCAAGGTTTGATTATTGGGATGGTTATTTTCACTTTATTGTTCTCTCCGCAACTAGAATTACATTTTGCTTTATTTATTATTACTCTTATTATTGAAAGAACAGACTTTGCGCACAGTGCGCGGAATGCAAGTTTACTTGAACTAAATACCATTTTCAAACATCTTGTTGGCCTCTAACAATTTTGCATGAAACTGTAAACGATTTTAATTTACTTTTATTTCACGGTAGCAAGTGCGCAATATTAATCCAGCCAATGTATGTTAGTAAATTAAGTCAACCGCAGTCTTCTTTACAGCGCGTCGCCCTGTCCACGTTAATTAAAATGAGATTCTCACAGCAATTAACATGCGCACATCGTAAGTGCATCATAAAGGAAGATTAAATTCCTAATGAAATCAAGTAACTAACTAGTCTCTAGTACACAGCGTCTTGTCATTGAGGTTTTGGCCGACTTCCTTGCGTTTCATTTGGTTAATATTTTCTTAATTTTTTTCGGCGATGAACATCAAGTATCGATTTTATTTATCAAGCAATAACAATGTCCGTCGAAATTTAATTGAACATCTTTGTAGTATACCCTACCAAAACACGGGACTGATGCACTAGTCGAATTAATGAGCTGCACCAAACAATGACATTGGAGTGTGTGCTTGTAAAGGCCGATCGAAATAATTTATGCCTGGCTGCACATTGCATAGAAATTCAACGATATAATAAAGCAAGTGGAGTGTAGATCAAAGCGCTATATGATTGGCGATTTAGATGACTGGTTACGATCTCTAGTTCTGTTGGATGGCTGGTGCAAAAATTCTGGCGAATCTCTCGATGTGTTGGTATTTAACGATTTGATGTTGCTCTAGTCATTGTCTGAATGGTTTGTTGCCAACACGCTCTCGGTGGATTATTCATGTAAGTCCTATGTAAATTTCCGCTGTATGTACACTATGCGTTTCCCCGTTGGGTTGTCGTGGTGAAACTGTAAACTTCACCCTGGGTGAACATGCCGGCTGGTTTTAGTTTAACTGATGACGGGCGCCAGCTCGCACACATTAGTGTAAATCTTCAACGGCCGAGGCAAATTAACTCGAATTGATGCTACCCCCTGGAAGCCTCGACGAACACGCTCTAATTCCACCTTGGATTTGCGAATTCCTATCCCAGCATGGCATGCATGCATCCATCCATCCATCCATTCATTGAGTGTCCTAGGTGTTACCCACATCCACACAGTTCCACTCTCAACCTCTTTCCAACGTATCACATCGAGTACAGTTTGATACATTGCGCGCACTGCTAAACCGGTGGGTTACCGCACTGGGCTGATTTGACAAATTAAGTTTATGTGCCGCTACCTACGCGTTGACGATCACGCAATTTATACAATCACGGCCTGCCGCAGGCGCATTGTAGCGAATTTGTGTAAGCGGGCAGATTACGATTAGGATATTGATGGGGGATTATTATGGATGGGTGTTGCCACAATATAAACTAGCTTATAACTCGGCACTTTGTGGTGATTGGGGAATGAGTGGGACGTGATGTCATTTGATTAGCAATTTTTCTTGGATAGACCTCGATGGTATCATGCACATTGTTCAACAAGCATTATTCATGTATGCAAACATTGTTGCTACCACTACTGAGCAAGTGCGGGAGGTGCAGGGTGCACTTGCGGCGCTGGGAGTGAATGCAAATGTATTGTCGCAACTTCAATTACAATTCAACCTGCAGCGCGCACTACAATGAACTACCTGTTCCAACAATGTTCAGCTTTATTTGCCCAGAATGTAATTTACTATCGGGTGCAATGTATTCTGCCGAAACAGTAGCTGCGTATTATATTCAATATCCAACAAAATATAATTTAAAATGCCTCCTGCAATATTCAATTTAGTTCGGATAAAATTCGTGATTGGATTCTAAGCCGCGCGTCGAACTTGGATTATTATCTATCCGACAAGATGTTGCCGAAGTGGGTGGAGGTAATCTTAATTAGATAATTAATTAATGCAGATAGTATCGGTGTGCGTTGCAAATTCAGCGTACAACAAATAGTCTCTTTGGGGAGCGAAGTCACTGTATTCTGGAAGCGTAGCTAACATGAATTTGTGCTCTGCATTTGATTACAGAATTAACCTATATGGAATGTACTTGGTAACAAAGCACCAGTTAATGTCACTCTAATTTATAATGCATGTTTTTGTAAATAAAATCGTTAATTCCTGGTTGGATTTATTTGTACTCGTTGTTTTTCCTCTTTGTTTTCAACGACAACGGATTGTAAACGACGCGAGGGTTTGTTAATAGGCTGATAGTCGACTTTATCGACGCAATCTCCGTTAAACTAAACAACAACAAAGTAAGCAGGAGCACATAGAAAACGCAAATAAAAGTGCGAAACTTTCCCCCCTAGCGCTTGAAAAGCACTAGTTTTCTTTAGGAAATTCCCAACCTCGCGGATCGCTTTTAAAGACCCAATTTAATTCAATTTTGTTTAGTTTTATTCCTCTTCCACTTTGCTATTTGCTTGCCCTTTTCTCTCTACCTTTTTGGGTGGATTTTTCCCAGCCACATTTGAGTAGTTTTGTAGACTTTGCCAATTACTTGATGCAATCTTTAACTGCGCTATTACACTCAGTGTTAATTTGTGTTTAACGGTAATTAATTGGCTTTCCTTTTTTACAGGTATGTTCACCATCTCTCGTGATAGCTTTAATTACGTGCAGTTGGCTGGGAATGGTCGGAGTTGAGGAAGGTAATGTTGTGTAGTTTAATCAAATTGAATTTTTAAAACTACTGTGATAGATGAAATATTTTTAGAGCTGTATATTTGCGCACTGTTTTCGAATAAGATGGCTGCTAGGAAATAAATCGAGAAAATCCTTGTTTTCTCGGTGATAAAGCTCTCTCTCTGAGTGAGGTGAATACGAGGAGCGAGTTCAAGTGGTTTCGGTTTGACAGTCCAGTGTTTTCAAGTAGCATTTCTACAGGGTACTTTAAATTGAATCAAACATTTGCATACTGGTTTAGAATATTTTTTATTCTTCATTGGCAGCAACTTTCCTTGCGCCCTTGTCGGTTATCAGGGATTTTGTTTACTTAAGCTGATGGTTGAGTTGTTTATTATGATAGAAAGTTGCATCCTCTGTGTGCCTGACGAATGATGCTTGCAACCACCCTTTACAACCTCAAATTTGTGCCACAAAACTGAAAATATCTTCCAACCGCATTCGCCCAGTTGGTTCAAAACAGACGGAAGCAACGCTGGGAATAAATTCAGACAGGTTGCTGCCTATTTTATTTATTTCCACGCCACAACTGACACATCACATGAACACGTGTTTAGGATCAAATTGCGTTCCATATTGCTGGTTCTTCCTGCTTTGTGCAGAAGTTTGGAAGTTGAGGAGTTTCTGGCAGCAAAGGCGCCGATGAAAGCTTTCAACTCGATGGAAGGACCGCTATTGACTGTGTGTGGATGCCGTAATTCGATACCAACTACGAAGACTTCTATGAGACTATCTTGATCTCTACAGGCCACAGCAAGGAGATGTCTAGACAAAGGCTGTGTCACATTTATTGAGTAATTCGAATGTTTTGTGCGGCAATGGCAGCGGAATTGAAATGATGTCTCTTCCATTGAAGCGAGTTTGTGTTTTTACATTTGGGAAAATGAGCATGTCTCATTGTATTCCCCAGCCACAATAAATGACGATCACTTTCGGAATAATAAATAAGCTCGGGTGTTGAATGCGCCGGGTTGTATTGAGGAGCTGTGCAAGGAAGCAGAAGCGCGGGTGCTGATTGCGCTACTTGGGTGGATGGTTTTACTGATTGTAATCATTTTGGCGTTGGTCGTGGATGTTGTAGAAATTCATAATTCTCCCATATTTTTGTACAGAGGGAGATAAATGTGGCAAACGTACATGTCATTCGAAATAATTTCCGTTACAGTAATTTTTTGTCCTGGTGTTGTTTCGTTCGTAGCATTTCCTTTCTGCCACTCTTTGTATATAGTGAACATGGTCTTCTGGTGCTGTCGTCAGGTCAGGTTCCTTGCATTATTATAATCCATTGTGCTTTGGCTTCTTGCGCATTTTCAACAAATTTTAATAATGCATAATGCGATCAAGGGCGCTCGTTGAATTTCGATCACGTTCCAGCATTCACCGTTTTTTCTCATCCCGCCACAAGTTTCACCGATCTTTACGCTTTGTCAACCTACCTGCCACCACCCTCTCCATGCGCTATCCGTTTTTAAATCTATTAGGCTCTTTTTTTGCACACCTCTCGGCTTTAGTTTAACAGACGTCGCAATTCAGCGTATTTTATTTGCGACCAGTGCGTCATCGCCATGCAAATTGCGTTGACTATATCATCGTTTGCCCGCTGGTTTCGCATTTCACACGTTTTTGCCGCTTTTTGACCGGACATTACAAATTGCCCGAATTCAGAATGGGCGACACGTCGACAACAAAACGATGAGCGACAGCGTCTAAATGATGCGCATTAGCAGACGCCCGTGGAGCAACGAGAAGAGGAGAAGCAGGCACGCTTTTAATTAATGACGAGCGCGCTTTGAGTCACGCGTTAATTTTTCATAATTTCCATCGCATTAAATGCGCGTTGCATTTATCACTCCCAACAGTTGAAACTAATTAAGATGACATTTTCACGTCCGGGCAAAATCAATTTTACATTTTCGACACGTTTGGCCATGATTTAATCCAAGACTGTTTTTTGTTGCGACAGTTTTACTAAGTTAGTGAGGCAGGTACGCGAAAATAATCCAATCATGTTTGTCGATGAGCATGGTAGGATGGTAATCCCGGTGTGTGTTTTGCGAATGACGTCCTCTACGCTTCACGGGATGAGTCCTTTTGCCAACTGCCCAGAGCGTATTACGCTCAGCCAAATTATCTCTGGGCGTTGAGAATTTTCCGCACGCATTGACTAGCGCAATGCGATCATACGATACATATGTCAGGAGGTGGCGTTCAGTAGTCCGGGGTTAATTAACCCTTTTTGTGCCCGGATTGTAACGCGCCGAATTAGCGTTCACATTAATCTACCACCGACGTGCCACAATGTGCAGTCTATTTTTAAGGACAAAGGTGATTCTGATTTGCGCACAACGGGTTAATGCCTAATTTCGGCGTTTGTTGCTGTTGTGTGGTTGGAAAATGTTTTGCAAGTCACGTCCTAATGGAGGATGAGAGGGCGCGATTGAGCATTGTTTGGAAGTTTGAAGTCAACGCCGATTGGGGAATTTGATTTGAATTGATTACGGTTGAAATTGTTTCGTTATGGCCCTACAATATTTGATTTTAATCCTCAATATCTATTGACATTTGCTGACATTTCAATTGTTGACGTGATTGGAAAATATGGAAATTGGTGCGTTTAAAACTCATTTCATTCTCTAAAATCCACCAATTTGCCGTGAAATTAAAGCTAAAAATAACCCGGGTTGCTAACAAAATGGAAAAAAGCAGCAATTAAACGAGTTGACACATGGTAGCGTGTTTATACGGTGTTATTAGTGGAATTAATTAAGCGCCACTTCCGCATTATCAAAAACGCGCACGAATTTCGTATTGCTGTATAGTATTTAGCCGGTTAATTCCAATTCGACCTCGTTGGCCCTGCTCCAATTGCCCTTTCTTGCATAATGCAACGATCGAAAGTTCAGCAGGAAGTACAAGAGTGGTGCATCTCTGGAAACAGTAAATGCGAAGACATACTAAAACTTATTCTAGTTTCTTGCGCAATGCGAAAATGGAGGAACAAAAACGAGAATGTAAAACTGGATGACAACTATTTCCATCTAAACTTTAGCCTAAAGCAGCATGCCAAGATAAAGTAAATTCTAATTTGGAAAGTGGAAACAAGTGGAAGTATTATTTTGAGTGCGCAGAAGTAGGTAGAGTGTGCCACCGAGTATTCTCCGTCAGGAAAAAATAGTTTAATAATAGACAGTGGCATGCCGCTTATGCGCACAACGTCGGGATAAGAGTTCAAAGAAGTTAAGTTGCTGAAGAGTTGGCGCACTGGAGTATGACATGCAACGGAACACTTGAGTTAACTTATGCAGTGCTGATGCATCTGTTCTTCGTTAGTCATCTTTACATTCATTTTATTACTCAAGATAACTGATGGTTGCTTAAACACATAAAATACGCTTCTTTTCCCCTTCGTGCCTCGCCCATATCAATACTTGGCATGCGCGACTAACTTGCAAGTATGTTGTAACCTCGTTAACATCACCATCGCATGTTATGGAACTGGCGGATTCATGATTTTGTGCTTTGTGTTTAGCCGAGGTAATGATCATGATCCTGTTTGTTTCTTTGCACCCAATGATGTATTGAATAACATTCGAAGAACAAGTTGAAACCACATGTTGTTTACAATTCCACAATGAACTTAAATAAACCGACGCTGCAAATCTGAAGGCTCCGGCGTCAAGTTGATGCCTGTTTGCAGACGCAGCACTCTTTCAGCTCTCTTCTACGTGTCAAACTTTCGAGCTTTCTGTCTTAACAAGTCAGAATTCTCGCTTTGTTTGCAACATCTCGGCTGGGAGCGTTGAAATAATATTCGGTGTTTTTTTAATTAAACTGCCTGCCAGCCTCCGCTCTGTGCAGGATTTCCAGCCAACTTTGCGTCTTTACACTTTGCAGTCCAGCATTAATTACTGCGCTATGGAAATTAGACGCGGAGCAACAAATAATCCTTTGTTTGGACGTCGAGGCACGTAGATGTTTGCGTTTTTCGGCACGATTTGGTGGTCAGATTATGCCCGGAAACGAGTTGTTATTATTTCAGGCCGCTCGAAAAAGTTTCAGCAATTCAGCGCTTCATTGGGGTTTAATGCACCGTTACTTGTTTGAGGAATTGGTGCCATATACCAAGATACTTGATACTGTTTCGAAATTAGTTATATTTTTGTGGTCAGAAAAAGGGTTTCCTCGAGGACGTGTATTTGAGTTGAGGTATTTGGGATTTTTTACTGGAGAGGAACGCCGCCTGAGGAATGTAGATGGAAGGAAATGTTGCGATAGTGAGATGTTTTCAGGCGTTTTCCCAGTTTTAATAGCTTTTATCACGCTCGTTACCTTGCATTTTTCCGGTAACGAGCGACATATTTAACCTTTTTTCCACCCTGTGTAACCCATTTCCTCTCAACATCTCCAGTAATATTTCATTAAGAAAATAAGGTCGAGCCTTTATTAAATGTATATTTGGTTCCATGAATTCGAAATTTATGTTTACCTACATTCAATAAATTTAATTAAAATCTGTTCTCCCGTTTGGTTTCCATTCATTTCACATCAAATGTCATTTTGGAAACTCGGAATTACACCGAATTTACAACCGTCCTCGCTTTCATTCTTCCAGCCTAACTTGCGTTTTTCAGGCAGTGTCTTCTCCGTTCTTCATTGTGAGTACATTTTATTGTTTTAATTACTTGTTACTGCGGCGCCTGGACAGTGGCATGGAAATCGGTTTCATTAAACCCCGAATTATTTCATGGTCTTGGCACCCTTTTGTTGGGGACTAGGGGTTTTGCATCTTCAGGCGGGGTTTTAAATTCTTGCAGTTCGTCTGAAATTCGAAGGATTGGCCATAAAAATACGCGCGACGGAGGCTTCTTATATGGGGCCGTTGGAAATTTAACTTGGCTGCAATAAAATCGTGATTAATGATTTTTTGGCGTTGCTGCTTCTTCCAAGAATTTTATTAAACGCATTCACATTAAATTTAAGTGTCTCATTTTCCTCCGGGGGGACGATATGGTGGTGGTTTAGTCAGCAGATTTTCAAACATCAAATTTTAGATTTTTAAGAGTAAATTCCATTGGCATGTTTTAAGTCGTGGAGGTAGATACTTCAAAGCAAACAATTCAATAATTGTCCGCTTCCAACTTGATGTAACCTCAAAGTAAGACGTGTACAGTAGTACAAGGTTCTAAACTAATGACACCATTATTAGAAAGACCCTAGCGAAATCAATCTCTACGAATTTGACGAATCGTTTCGGGTGCGTCTTCTTGCAACCAGCCTGCGGTTACAACTACGGCTATCAATTTTAACTTCGACGTGCTGCACGTAGCAACAAGCAACAAGAAGTTGAGCAACTATTTTGAACAATATTGTGGAGTATATTCCAAGACTAGTACAGAATTGCATGTTGAGCAGAAAAAAAGACATGCAAGAAAAACCAGGCTAATGCGATATATTGAAGCCTACGTGTCAGATCAGAGATGGTGATAAGGCACGCGCATAAATTACGCGCTGAAAAATAAGCACGGTCTGAATTCATAATGTGATGATGAGAACAAAGGTTTGGTGTGTGCGAAAAAAAAACAACCACGTTGATGCTTGTTGTTTCCGTTCATTCACCACCAGCGTCACAAATGCCGTGTGAAAGTTTCCAATGTCATTAACTATTTCCAGTGAAAAACATGCGAAGTCTCACGATAATATTTATCGTTTAACTTGTACCCTTGAATTGGTAGACATGACAAGTAAAATAAATAATCCAGACTCAATAAACACTCATTTCTTCCAAATATTAAGATTTGCGTTTACCAGGAGGCAGCGGCGAGCTATTGTTGTATGGATTTTGAACTGGCTTTAAACTGTTTTAAATTCATGGCTCCATTGAAAAAAAAATCCTTAACTTTCAAACTTGATCCACTTCACTTTTTTTTCGAATGGAGTGACTGATTAAGACCCGTTGGAGAAAAAAACGGTTTTACCTCACGCCGGCTTTTAGTGCAGATCCCTTAACCCGATCTCGTACTTCATCTCGCCCGGATGCTGGGATACTGAGGATGCTTGCAGGGTTGTTATTTTTTCCTGCCGACGCGACTAGCCGGCTGGGGCTTAAATGCTTCTTTAAACCTGCCACTTCTATTACTTTACTTCCCGGCAACATTTTGCGTCCTCCTTCATGGACCCAGACCCGCAGCTCTTCTTGAGAGTTGGGTAACAATCTCGTCCGCACGACTGACGCTACACTAGGAAAAGTGGTGAACCACTTTTTTTTTTGTATGCAAGCTTTGATGTCGCAAGAGTAACCTGTGATGCAGAAAGGGGTGAAATATAATGAGAGTGGATTTAACTTTCAATATTTTAATTTGTCAGGAGTTTTATTACCCAGATGAAAACAATGTAAAGACTTCTGTTCTATTTTCCTTTAGTTTTTCTTGTTTTTGTTGCGTGTGAGCCCATTTCTCCGCCTGGTTGCTTGCTGTCCGCATTATGCCGAGAGTGTTGTAGGTAACCAATCTATCCTCATTCCAATCACCAAAAATCAAGCTAGGCGAAAGGGCAGCTATTGGGAAAAAAGTGTTGGTGGTGGCTTCTTCCGTGGCATCGAGCCATACGCTACAATTGCCAGCCACCAAAAACTCTGAAAAACTTATCTGCGAGCTTCCTTCAAGTGGTAGCCTTCGGGTGTTTCTTGGCGCTTTGAAAATGTCCATACACGGCATGCCCTAAATCTCTGCCTGGGACAGGAATTCGGAAACCGAGAACAGAAGAAGTAGACAGATCCATCTGGATGTCTGGTACTTTTACTCCACTTGGAGTTGCATCGTTTTTTCTTTGCGTGCCGTGGGGCTCATCGTATCTCATCTTGGATGTTAACTGTTATAAATATATTATATCCATTCGTAGAGCTTCTGTTTGGTGTTCGGGAGTATTTTTGTTTGTTATTCTGCACGAGTCTACAAGATTCCCGTTTCTGGAGAATTGATAGGGGGGTCTTGTTCTTTGTTTTTGTATAGCTTTTTTTTTTTTTGCTTTCTGGCTGTTAGATTTAGATTTGCGATTTGGGATGTGGAATTGCAAGAGTTTCAAGTGGTTTAGGTTCCTTTTCCAAAGATGTTGATTGATTTATGACCAGCAGAGGTAAACTAAACATTGAAGTAGCATTAAATTATATTGGTATTCATTGGAGGCACTTTATGAATGTAAAATGAGTATGAGGAATTTATTTAATAATAAGAAAGCCATAAATATCTCACGCTTCAACGAAATTAATTTATTCTCCTCTTGTTTCTTGAATTGTTAATTTGAAGTCTTCTTTTACACCATATGCGCATATGCTTCACATTCATGACTTGTATGTTGTATTAAATGTAATAACCAACTAGATGCAATAAGGCATAACTCACAGTAACTTGCTTGCGGTCTGCTCGATTTAATGAAACGATAATGAACATGTGGGCGTCGTTAACCATCAGGAAAACAATCGCAAGTCATTAGAATCAATTCAAGCAATGAGGGTTGTTACTAAACCTTTCTCCTCTTCTTCGCTCTTCACTAAAATTCACTTGTGGATTGGATAGAAAGACAAAGTTTAACAAATAAGTTAATCTCCTTATATTACTCTCTGAAAAAATCGTTTTTTGCCATAAAGCTCACACACTGCTCAATTAAATGAGACAGTCGCCTTGAAATTTTAGCCCAACGCCATTATTACATCACTCTTCCCGTTTCCATGCACTTCTTACGATCGCACATTGCACATTCGCAGGGATAAATCGCAGGACATTTCCTTGGCTCCTAATAGAAAATATCTAATTTAATGTAATGGAATTAAATTGAAATGCTTTTAGTACTTGCGCCAGCAAACGGGGTAAATCATTATTTGCTTCCTTCCTCGAGCTTTCATTTGCGGCACGAGTGTGCAAGATTTGAAAGAGGAAAACGCGAAGAAAAACGCGTTCGGTGCTGGGGATGGTGTGCGGAATTCATCCTAGCACATGGTGATAGTGCGCAGTGGCACCAATCCAACTTTCGATTCATGCGGTTCCCAGGGATGAAATTTTAAGAATTGACAAATCGATGATGCGGTTATGATAAAGCACAGGAAACGCTGAGAGGGGATTTCTCGCTTTATTTTATTATTGCGGAAAGCTGTCACAAACTTGGAGGAGATGCAGTTTAATCTCGGATATTGGATTAAAGGTATGTATGAAGTGTATTACTGCCTGTTCGTATATAGTGTGCTATAAATTTGTTTTTATTTAATCTTGAGTTGCTCGTACAACTTGATTTATTACGGCACTTGCAAATTACCTTAATTTAACCACGCACTTGAATGCCAAACATGAGTCAACAATTAGTCGCTATTTGGTTACTTCTGTGTGATGTGGTTCCTTTTCTTCTGCAGTTCTCTTGATCTGTTTTTATAGAGTTTCTGGGACCTTGTGTGTCGTTTGTTGGCATATTGCAGATTATTTATATTTCATTTTGAATGTGTAAGGTTTCAATATTTGAAGCTGGATCAAGTGGATTTATTCTATGCTTCTGTATACTTTT
>JAODGC010000010.1:3228223-3240638 GCA_027574925.1 Ecitoglossa quadriceps
GTCTAAAAATATTTTGTTTGTTGTACTATATCACTAAACAAATATGTCCGGTATGGGGATTTTGTTAATTTTTTCAGTGTTCAGTTCAGAAAATGCTAATGAAGATAGCATTGGTGATTGATAAATGAACTGATTTGCATTTTCTCTGTTTCAATTTTCCACTTGGCTTGAAATCCACTGGTGCAACTGATTTTTAGTATGTAATTATTCGTAAAATACATAGAAAGAGGAAGACAAGTGTTTTTCAATTTCGTGCTTAAATAATCCTGTAGCTTTGTAAAATCATCCCAACAATATTTATCGTGCTTGTTTGCCATTCTTGCGTACACCAAGAACAAGTTTTAATTCACTTTAGCTTCGAAATATTTGAGGGCGTCTGTTTGTAGTCTCGTAAAAGCACAACATGGCTATTTTCTAAAAGCATCCTAGTTTACATTTGCCTTTTTTTTCTTTCTGGAGCACAATTTTATGTCGAGTTGATATCGTCGTCTCGCAATTTTCGCCTATTTTCTCCCAGCGTTTTGCGTCGACAGATGACGTTGCGACATTTCCATAAGCGTGCTTTTTTATGATTTTATGTCGCACACGCGGCGAGCATAAAGTCGGCTTTTCCAGTACTGCGATAACTTTAGTTTTTCCGCTCAGTGCATTTTTCTTTCGTTTGCGCACGCAGACATAAAACGCTCCTGGCCACTGGAAAGAGTACATTGACTCGTTAAGTACAATTGCGATTCGCAAACAACAACAACAACCGACCGAACGAACATACCTCAAACTAAATCTGGAACAGCGGCTTTTAAGCGAAATCATGGCAGCGCACAGGTGGATATTGCGATAAATCCGCACGGAATAATCCAAGCAGGAGCGGGTGGCGGTCGTTACGGTGGTGAACTGGAAATTATATTCATCATAAACAGCTTTGGGTGATGGTTAAATATGTGCTCTACTTTTATGTATGTATGTGTGTGGGGTGGAGGGTAGTTGCAACTTTCATATGAATCGCTTTTTGCTTCTATTTCGCTTGGTGGCTTGCTTTGACATTGGCGCCACCACCGCGACATGATAACAACATTCCGGGCATTTTACAACAGTCGTGCGGGTCACCAACATGAATAACAAACCCGACGGACGAAACTGGGTGCAGTCCCTGGCCTGGCCTGGGTTTACATGTGTTTCACTTTTATACAATGCACTCGCGTTTGTGGTGAGCGTTTGACGGGAAAAACGTGGAAAAACGCGGGTGAAATATTGTCGACACGTGCAACTTTATTTTCCTTCTGCAAAAACAAGTCTTTTATAAGCTCCGAAAGCATCCATTACATTTTCCGGTATTACGAGTTTTATACCATACTAGGTATTGATCTATCAGTAGTTTTTCTTGTGTTTATTAACGTATTGAAAGGTTGCAGAAGGTTTCCAACTACGTCTTCCAGCGTAAAATACAAGCAAACTGTAATGGACATGATGCAAACACAGAAAAACACCGGAATATGCCAAACGCGTGTAATAACTCGAGCAAATAGAACGGAAACTCTTGAGTCGCGCTTGAACGCATCGATTAAGCGAAGTCATCGGCTATCTAAGTGCAAATCTCATTTCACCAGCGCAAAAGAAAACGGTGCTGCAATTGAGTGTGGCCATCGATGTAATGAGATCGTGGATTCAGACACGATTTGAATTTGAATATGCTTGAACTTGTGTTCGTGAAATACCGTAATACCAATAATTACAAGTTGACCACAAATTCACCATTCAATCTGTTCGATATGATTGTCTTTTATTGAGGTACTATTGTATTTGTTTTAGATTGTAGTTTTCAATGTATTACTCACGTTTCTACAGAAATGTCATTCATCCGAGGAAAGTGCACTTTCCAACTGTTTTACAGCTACAATGTTAATATTTCATTCTTTGGCGAAGTTGCGCTTTAACTCAATTGCTCCGTTAATTATTAATGGTCCACTCCAATTAAGTTGGACTCCATGTTATTGACTTGTTTCTTATCCTCAGTGCCCAGCAACTCCCACGCGATCAACTGTGAATCGAAAGTTGGTTTTATTATCAAAGTTATTTATGGCACATTTTTCTATCTTACGCCCCTACTGTGGTGGAAGATAAAAATAAATTTCCCGATATCATCATACACACACAGCGTCAACATGTTTTCCTGGTTGTATCCACTTCGACATATCGTGGCAATTACATAAATTCGCCCAGCTGCTGCGGTATTCACTGGCGATAAAGTACAGGGAAGAGTTTGAGGTTGATCATAAATATTTGAATTTGTGGGATTTACGCTGAGTTTGGGCAATATTTCAACTTTTTATTTATCGCGGTGGATTAGAAGTGGCGCAAGTGAAGGCGAGGTGACTAGCATGTTAGTGTTAGGCTGAATTCTACCTTCGCGAAGATTGGTATAGTTGTGACATCTTCTCTTTCGTGAGTGAGGGGGGGGTAATAAACGGTGTGAGTTGGGACAGGTTGCAAAGTACTCAGGGGTGAACAGAGCGCTATCAAAGCCTACCTCCCGGCTCCCGTGTTTGTCCTAATTGGACTATAAAAAAGATATAAAAGTTGGGCAGCTAAGATCTCATCCCTCCGAAATAAGTTTGCACTGAAGAATATTGGAATGCCTACTATTCAAACATCGAAATTTACTACTTTTTATCCCCATTTCTACTAATTTTTCCCGACATACGTTTTGCTTGTTTCATACATTTTCTTAGATTCTTAACTGATTTTCTTAAAACACCTGGTCTTAATGGTTATGTGTAGGATTAGTAAAACCTGGGTAAAACTGCTGGCGTACAAATTTCCGAATATAGCTCCCGCTACACCTTGACATGTTCATCGTTGCACCCTGCTGGTATGGAAAATAAATTTGGGAAACAATCCGAGGGTGCATCCTTCCATTACACCTATTGGTGCAATAAGCGTCTCTGTTATTGCTTCCCATTCCGTGTAGGTAATGGGGACTACAATTTGCCTCTGAGGCTAATTCTACCATGGTCCGTGTACATTTTATTCCGCCCTGTAAAAATTACTCCGTGGATAATTTCTTTATTTTACGCGTTTCATAAAGCATCAAATTAAACACACGATGAGCTTCCATAAGGCTTGATTGCATTACATTACTTTAGGGGCCATCAATTGGATTGCTATTGAATTTACCTCCGATTTCCTGTTTTTATAAGTTTTCTAATCTAACAATGCTCTTCGAACTTTGGAGAATATATCAGATTACGAATGTGCTTTTATTCAAACGAATTCACCTGAATTGATTCGATCAACGTCTAATTCTGGAGTTTTTTTTTCTTTTGTTTTACTTTAAGGATATCATTGAATTCGGTGGTGTGCTGTTTGTAACGCAACCCTCCAATTCGAACTTCCGGTCGTTTTCCATTCTTTTATTGCTTTTATTTCAAAGTATACATAGTGAGAGCTTGTCCAGACGCTTTTTATTTGCTGGCTTTAATGTGGATTCGATTGCACATCGCGGCGCACCTTTATGGATCGTGTTACGTCGAATTTCCGAATTCACTTATCAGAGGGTAGCTTGGGGTTAGCGAATATCGGGAGGGATGGTTGTTGAAGTGATGTGTTTTCGGTGAAGTTTCTGGAATAATTCATAATGGTATATGTTGTATCGTATAATTGGTAGACTATTTTCAATTAATCAAAATTAAATTTGTGGACCGTGGATAATAATTATAAATCAAACTGCAAATTTCTGGGATGCCAATTGATTTATTCATTCAAACAAATATAAATTTATGCAGGTTGTGAATTAAAAATGTACAAATTATTGCAATATTTCAGCCAAGTGTTGACTAAAAGCCCTCGTTTTATTGCTCTGCACATGACAGCGCAGTTAAATAAATTTTTCGTTACATGCGTTATAGATAAATGTAAATTTCCCACATTAATTTCCATATTAACTCGCGCAAACTTTGTTTGATAAACTCCAGAAATAAATTGATTTTCATTTGGTTCGGAGCCAAGCAGCCAATAAAGCGATGTTGTCACTGCATCACAGTGTAAATTTAATACTACGACTATTAATATCTGATTACTCGTAACTCAATCCATGTCGTGGATTTAGTACGAGGGCAATTCATTCAGAGACTCTTCCAAACGAAGCGAGTTTGCGTCGCTTAGGGAGTGATCGAATGTCTACCGTGTGCAATATTGTGGTTGCAGTACTAACAATGTATGCCTCGGGTTTTATTTACTTTTCCAACTCTTTGCTTCTTGTGCATTTGTTGATATGTCCTGAAGCAGACACGTACGACATGTTGTCTGAGTTTGGGCCAAAGCCAGGAATTGCGATGAATTGCTTACAATCAATATCTTTGTGTAATTTGATCAAACATTATCAATTGGCGCACGGGTTTGATGTATTTGGAAACGGGATGCGCCAATAGTGGACGTTTCAATGTCGATTTGACGCGCAAATATATCGGGAAATATTGGTATCCTTGGAGGATGGAACTCCAGCTATGGATGGGGTTGCAAGAAATACTCAATTGCGAGTTGGAAACTTGAGGAATTTGCGGTGTTTGTGATGGCAATTAGTAATTTAGTCAGAGTTTACAGAAGTTGAGGCCGTATCGACATGAAGCACGCTCATTTTGTTGCTCATAACAAGATAATTATATTACTTCTCGAAGCAAAGTTGGCAAATCGGTTTCTAATTCCTGATTTTATGTCTTATTGACGAGAATTATTAAGGATTATTCTTGTTGAATTGTAATTTTGATGTTGTGGATTTTTTAACTTTCCGAAATAGCGCTAGAGTGCTTAATGGAGCTCTGGCATAACTCAGCCTAGGTAGGCTCCGACTTTTACACAGAATGTGTTGAACCAACTTTGTTCCCACTTGGCCATTCATCCCTTAATTTTCTTCACATGCACCAAATTTTCAGTACCAGTTGCTCACACTATTCCTCCTCACCTGGTTCCCGGAAAGTGTCCTCTTGGAACACAATCCACCGCTTTGGAGGCGGTGTCAAGCGCTGAACTCTAAAGTCGGAATGGCACCTCGGATAGCCGAAAATTATTAAACTTTGGCAATAGATTTTGTGACCGTTTAGATACTCACACCACTTCTTTGTAAATTGCTCCGCAATACCGAGAAAAGCGTCAATGTTGAAAATTTAATTATTTCGTGGCTGAGTTTCCTGTTAAACAAAAAGTATTAAGATAAATCTACGGACGTCTCTTGTGAAGCGTTGGTTTGAAACTTTAATTGGTTTCTACCTACGACTATATGTTTGGTTTCTTGATATGAAATGATGTGAATTTATAAAATAGGAGTGTTTTTCTTTTTCCAAAGCAGATGTGCGAAGCTGCCTTCAACTGTGCTCTGCCGAGTTCTGACAGACCTGACGTCCTTGCAAATTAAGCGAGCTAGGAACATGCGGGACACGTCATAATTGTATTAACTTATTACATTGAGCTACATTAAATTTCCACCCATTTTATGTGCCTTTTGCTGTCGCATGATCTAATACGTTACGAAAATTGTCGGTAAATGACGTTAAAATTCTATTAAGCTCAAATGTCTGCAGCTCTGCACGTAGTCCAACACATCAAGGACCTGGGAAAGTTATGAAATTTTATGGGAATTAAATTACATTGAAGCGAATTTCATTATTCTCGGACTTTCTTTGGAAATGTTTGCTTTGATTTATTCCATTTTTCAGATGTATTCTGTAGGTTGGTTCGTAAAAAAATGTCCGAAAATGCTTAGCCAATTATCAAAAATCTTGTGCACATAATTACCTCTGTGTCTAATTGAGCTGATTTGGCAGAAATCATCGGGAAAGTAAAATCCGGTCCAATTAACGTTTTGATTTTGCTTCATCTCCAATGCTGTTCGTTTTCCGCTACTTGCCATCGTATTCCTGTAACGTTTCGACTGCTTTTCGCCAGCTGAAAATCCCTTCTCTATTGGTATTTAGTGTCTGCACGAATGGATGCTCGACAATGCAAAAAGCGGCACGATTTCGTAATTAATTGGACTTCTTAAGTCGAAGGCGTTTTATTTGCGTCTTAACGTCGAGGTGCGCCGAATATCTACAGGAAAGAAAGGAGGCTGAAACTCGCGCCTTCAGTCGCGTCGCCTATACTCAAATAGTATTCATTAATTTATTTCAGTCGTTGCGAAATATAACGCCGTAGCATTTAATTGCCTTTAATGTTTGCTATTTTATTTTAATGTCTGCTGATAAAAGGCGGAGGAAAGCTGTGTAACTAATTTATTCTTTTTTGGTTCGGGTAATTTATACCGGCTGAAACATGAGCTAATTAAGTAACAGGTAGTTAATAACTAGTTTTCCTGATCGTAAACATACACGAATTGTGTGCATGGCTTCAACTTGGTTTATTTGAAAGTAAAGTTTTCGCGTTCTACACTTCATCTACACTTCCATGGCCATAAAGACGCACATAAATTTGTTTTTCTTTGTTGTGCGTTCATTCATCATGGCATGGCTGAAGAAAAATGAAGCTTTACGTCAGCCGGCGCGAACTTTTCCGATTTATTAATGAACTTTTTAATACACGAATTTGCCGCTCAAATGAAGACTCGCTGCAAGAAGCTAAACAAACTTTTATTTAATTACTTGCAGTTTTTCCATGGTTGCACTTCCTAGGGAAAATGGATTCCATGCATTTCATTCTCCATCTTGTATTTCAAGATAGAATTAAAAGAATTATAAAAACGTTAGTATTTAAAAGCAGTTACAAAGTAATATTTCCTGTTTTAGTCTGGTGTACATGTAGATTAAAGTATGTCGTATGCGAATTGCATTATTGCTAGCAGACTGGAATGTCGGATTTATTCTAGTCACGTCTTATGTTTTTCATCAAGACCACGCCGGAGAAAAATTCAATTTGAGTGAAAATTAGCTGAATAGTTCTGGATTGACACTGTGTTACTTGGAATTTAATTAAAAAATCTTATTGCAAACATTTTTCTGTTTAACTTTTAGAGTTTTACGTTGTTGCTTCTACTTCACAGTTATCTCCGTGATTTATTTACGATTGCCGCATTATTAATGAGAGTTGTACTCAACTCGCACAGAATTGATAATCGATTGCAACTATTGTTTGAGTATTTGGAAATTGTTGCGCCGAGCGGAAAATGTAAATTTCGTCCAATCTACGATAGTGCACTACGAGTGGGCATTGTATCGGCGTCATCCGTTGATTAATTGGTTTACATTGCACTATTAACCTAAATCTAATCCTGCGCCCTTCCAAGAAGGTCGGAAAAGACAGTCAAGCGGACAAGTTGTTGCTGAACTTGCAAAACGTTCAGTTTAAACTGCATTTGCATGTAAATCTGAAAATTATCGGTTTAATTGAGGTGTCAATCAAAGTTATGGAACATTTTCATGATAAACACTTTCATGGGCACAATTTACTTAGTGCTGCACTAAGAAATTTTCTATTCCCTGAAATGGGACCGTTTTTGTGCTTCTGTTTATCCATCGTTTGCAAATATCCATAATGCTGAAAAATTAATTACTCCCGCGCCGTTTACGACATTTGCTTGAAATCCTTCTGCATCTGAATGGAGTTAAAAACCCGCCGCACAGCGTCTGTAATGACGCCCCCGAGTCTACTTTGCCTAATACAAAAATAATTAGATTTGCACTTGTGGAGTTGTGGCATGCGAGAGAAAACCCACGTTGCGGCAGCATCTAAGGCCGCCCTGAAGTGGAAGTTGGAGAATTGAAGCCGGGACTTTTAAAGTGGAGGGTGGAGTTTGTTTAACGTCTCCCACATTCCTGCGTTCCGGCAAGAAACGGCATAGAATGCACTGTCTGCAAAACGAACACCGCAAGTGCATACGGCGTGTTTTATTGTACGAGTTGTGGACGGGAGGCGGACAGGATGTAGTGGTAGCGTTTTCCGCGAGGGTTGTAATGAAACGGGAAATGCGAGTTGTGAAATGGTTGATATAACAATGACAATTTAATGAGACTTCCCGGATGATTAAGCACCTCCAGCTTGTATTACAACCCTTACAACTCATGCAAACTTTGTAGTTTGATTATTTTATGGGAGCTGTAATTTATTTATTCTCCTAGATTTGGTGTAGACACCTGCCAACAACATTTCAACCTTTTATTTCAATCAGATCTAGGATATCGGAATGTTTCCAGTTTAGATCGAATTAAAATTTGACTTTCAAGGTGTTTCCTACTTCATTACGTATTTTATTAAAATTTTTATGGTGTTATATTTCATCTCACCCCTCAGCACACAAAACAGCACTCAAAAAAAAGAAGACAGGTATAATAAAAGCTATAATTTTACATGGAACAACTTTTCGCTAACAAAACTCGCAACTTTTTTAGGTTGCAAATTCCTACGTATTTCATGTGAAACACAGAGAGGGTGTAGACAAGTTTGTTCACCACTCTTGTTTGCTGTTAACAACGCAAGGAGCGATTAGAAGCATGTGTGCATGTTTTGTATTGTGCGCACTTGTTGGCATCGCACACGCGACGCACATATTTTTTCCTTTCGTTAGCAATTTGCTACACAAAATAGGGAAGCTGTTTGTTGCCACTGAGGGTAGAACTTTTAGTGCCTGCTTGGCAGGCAGGTTTTTTCTTTCAGCTTTCAGTTGCGCCCTCATTTGTTACCAGTGTGTCTAGTTTCGCTTATGCCAAGTGACAGACATGCGGAGCAACGGGAGGTTTTTTTTTTTTTATTGCAGTTTATTATGATCAACCGCCTTCTCGCGTAAAAAGAGCTGTAACTCTTAGGTATCTATAGGTGGTGGTAGCGAGAATGCATGTTTAAAAATTATGAATATATCAGCGACGAAAATATTTATGGAATTTTATATTACGCGGAAGCTGTTTTAACACTCTAGCGGTGCCCTATATAACTTAATATTTTGCGAAGTTTCCATAAAGTTGGTCCAAATTTTCATTACATTGGGATGAATTGCTCGCTTGTAAGTAGTTGGCTAAACAAGAAAACTAAATTGTTTTCTATTTAGTCTTCGTTGCGTCTTCTATAAAGTGCTGCCTGGTTTTGCATCGATTATTTTTTGTCTGTTGGTTAATGTGGGATGGAAGTTCCGAATATAGAAACTTTCTCTCGCTCGAGGGAAAATATACTCTGGAAAATTGTAGAAATTATTAGTTAAATTTTTAACGTGGTCACGCAATCCAACTTTCTTAGCTACCTAGGCGATCTGTTTGCACGTTTACGAGACGGAAATTCCGAGATAAATACGGGGAAAATTCTAGTTATCCACCTGGGAAATCCAGGAGGAACGTGGAGGTAATACATGTTCATTTAGGGCAGATGATGACATCAAATTATGGTGAATGTAGGGCTTTTCAGTGGGGCTTTTCATTTCCGCTGCTGAAATACGTGATAAAAGGAAAACAATTTGTTAGACTGACACATAGAGCAAATTATTACTTAAAGTCACGCGGTTTAGTTTTATGCGTGGCTGTTATGTCTGGGGCATGTAGTGGTTGATGCTCTTAGAGCTCGCTCATGGCTTTTATTGGCAGTCGCTGGGTGCGAGTCAATTTCCCGAGTGGAAGAAAGCCAACTTCATTTGCATGCCGAGGTGGCGGAGATGAGAATGGCGTGCTCTTGCATTAACCACGTGCGATCATCGTCCCGTTGGTATTCGACGGTATGCATATTTTTTTTTTGGATGGAAAAGTGCTGATGTCGACTGTGCATTTTCCGACTGAAGCGTTTTCGCGGCGTCTCGTTGTATGACATCCTCACTGTGGTGGAGCAGAGGGCATAGGCTAACCAAATATTTGTCTTTGTTGTATCTTTATTTTGTGTTGGCGCGGCAGCGTAGATTTATGCCGCGCGGCGCGGACCAACTTGCTAGCCTCGGAGTGTCGTTCTTCAACGCGTTCTTATTACTGTCATGAGGGAGGAAAACTTGAGCATGAGGTGTCAAAGGTGGAAAGGTGATCACATCTCTTTTGCGGATGTGTTGACAGGAAATGAGTTATTATATTTAAATAAGTTTATTTATTTGGCTTACCCCATTTCAGTGGAATGTAATTGATTTAAACTCAGTGGTGTTTATTCTAGATGTATGCCATCGTAAATTTTCATCATAAAATGTTTCACTCTTCAAGATTAAACTTAAATAATCCACTCTTGTAAAGCTCTGCTCATGTTTTACCATTTCATCCACTTCCTACAGAAATAGTTAGTAATTTATCATTCCACCCCGCCAAACTTTACTTACAATTTAACATGTCTTAGCTTAGTAGTTCTCATCACTCTGCTCGTCGTTTAGTTGGCAGCGCTGGCTGCAGGCCGATATGAAATACGACCATTCATTATACCTCCACTGCTACCATTATAGAATCAACTATTGCACTCCTGTGCTGCTACTTCAAGGAAGCAAATGCAGTGGCGGCGCCGCCGCCAGCGTTGATGGCTGTGGCGCCGTTAGAGGTGGAAGTGGTAAATGTTGATATGATGGCCATCGTGGTTTCTGTTTTGGTGTGAGATTGTTAATGTTGAATGCTGGATTTGGCGAGGTGGTTGATGTTTGGCGTGGCTGCCTGGATGTTGCGCGCAGTTGTGGCGGCGAAGGCGTTGGTGGTGGTGGTTTTAACGCGCTGGACGAGTTATAGCATTACCGTGTACAGCACACCACCGACGGTGGCGAGCATTAAACCAGGCCTTTAATAGCCTCGCATTTTTCACATATTAAATTCCCTGCTGCTCATAATTACCATATCGTTCATAATATTTCAGCTCCGGGACTATCTGCAATTTTCTCTGGGTTCACACAGTCCAGCATTCGCTAGGCCGGTGGAAAACGGACAGAGGGGAATTTTAACCTTTTTGTAAGGCTCAAAGAATGGGCCTTAATATTACGGAATATTTAGGGACTTTTCTACTAAAAACTTAATTTTGTTATTATCACAACAATATTATACAACATCACTTATAATTTTTTTTTAAAACATGATTTATTATTTGTGCCATGTGTGGAGGTATTTACAAGTAACTCATTTTAAAACTTAATGTATATGATACGGATGGATATCTATCAGATAACTAGATCATAACTATCAGATCCAAATCGGACTAGTGGATTTGTCGCATATAGTCGTTTTTGACTTGCATCCATACTTTTGCCGCCTCTCTAAAGCAAGCTACGATATGTGCGAATCGCGGTTAACGGTACCACCATGCGTGAATAAAATACGTCGGCGTTGTGCGTTGATTAGCCCTCTGGGGGTCACTAAATTCGTTCCAGAGCTGCCGCCCTTACCCGACCCATCCTGAATGCGCACATGCCGGTAACGTATTCTGACTATTAATATCGGTCCGCGTTGATTGCAACGAGTTCCGGAGTGGCATCTAAAGGACCTGCCGCTGGCTTCTGATGGTGAGCCAGTAGAGGGTGGAAAAGTTGATACACCTCATTCGAAGGCAATAACGCGGTGCAGTTGAACGATACTTTCATTGCATTTCCAGGAGCAATTACTTCGCTTGGGAGTTGTTGGGATGAGTATGGGATACAAGGTCGATTGAATAGCAATTTGTTTTGATCGTTGGAGTAAGAGTAATTTTGGGCTCTAATTCCATGTTATTGCTGTTTATGGTTAGGAACGTTTTGTTTCAAGTTTGGTATTCTGTCTATTGTAGTTTGTTCATAGGTGCATCATAAAACTTACATATTTTGACGCAAACACGATTATGCTAGTTTTTCCCCAACAATTTATCAACTTTCTGCGCTTCTATTCACTTGAGTGCGTTCTCAGCAGGTGTGTTGCAACGCCGCCGTCTCAATTCCGATGCGCTGCATTTAACATGCTTGCATTCCGCATGCAGCTCCTTACAGCTTCGTGTGCGCATCGTAAAATAAGCGACGGTGGCAGAATTAAGGATTACGGTGTGCGGCGCACCGTCTGACGGTAATAAAGTCTACTTAGCCCGCCCTAAAAGTGCTCGCCACACGCTCCACGCACCTGCCCGGTGTCTCGGTTACGCTTCGATATTAAAAGCGGAAAGGGAGGTGCTGGCGCGTGAAAGGTGGTGGTGGGTACGTACTATATGTCTGTAATTTTCCCGCGTATGGCGGTTCCACCATTCACGACAAGGTCCAAGTTTCAATGCAGGGTGCAAAGGTGGAATATGGAGCCTAATCTTGTTAAATTTATAGTCGACGTTCGTCAATGCAGGCTTCTATTTTGAGAAGAATATTGGACGTGTTCTGGTGTCTTTCATGTTTGGCTAAATTAAGAGCTATTGTTTTCGAGCGTCCTATTTTTTTTTGTAAATTGCAAATTTGCTTAATTTTGTTGGGATTTTATATTCCATGAATGTACTCAGTGAAATAGCGCCACGTTTTTCGTTTATTTGCATATTTTATATATTTTGTATATTT
>JAODGC010000010.1:3246116-3258369 GCA_027574925.1 Ecitoglossa quadriceps
TAAATAATCTATTTGCGTGATATGCTGGTTACTATTGGAATAACAAAGCTTTATTAAAAAGTGGTGTAACAATGCAAACAAAAATATGACTGCTTCGTGTTCTGGAAAAGATTGCGAACTCATTTTACCTTTGATGCTTATTGACAAGGGTGGTTTTCTGGGTGAAAATATTCACCAACAAGTCAACAGGTATTTCGAACAATAGAAAGGCTGGGAGATGTGTCAAAGGGCTCAGAAGATTGCGGAAGGTTTTCAACCAAAACAATGATTTTATTACTGTACAAATAGAAGTGGTGAGAATTATTAAAACAGAATAATTGAATGTTTTTATATTTTATGTTATATTCGTATTTGAATGTGTGGCAAAATGAGAGTAAAACGTGCACAAAAACAAACTGCACCAACTTTTTATTATATGCATGCCATTCGACAATACAAAATATAACATGATTAGCTTTAAATTTGCATTTCATTGAATTAACCAGAATTTAATTGGAATTTCTGCGTATAAAAATACAGCTCGAATGTGTATCCCAACTTTCAATCTTGATGTAGATGATGAAACGAATGAATATTGCTTTTCGTTTGTGACTACAAATATGGGAACTAAATGAATATGCATGCATTCGTGTTTTAAAACTAGTTTTTTTTTTGTTATAAAATTTGGGCATTACCAAAGAGCACACTTACTTGAATTTTTATAAATAAATCAATATGTATCTAAACTATATTAGTACGTATTAATATCAGTTCCGAACAAGCATGGATTATTATTTAGCTTAATCAATCACTCATCATTCTTCTGGAAAATTTGAAGCCCATTATAAAATTAGGTGCAATATTATCAGTTTTCGTGAATCAGTAATATTTACCTGTACTTCTCAAGTCGCTTGACTTCCTCAATTTTTTATAGGCTACCAAAACACACACAATGTTGAATTTCGTTCCAATTTGGGTTTGTTATTTTATAGGACGTATGTAAGGATGATCCTGGAAACGATGCTTGCAAATATGCAACTTGAGAGATCTAGTTATCGTAAAGCGAATGGCAGCTTAAATTTGAGTGTAGCTAATAACAGAGCTTCGACATATTAAATTTGGCAATAATGCAGGGATAGCAGGAGGGAGGAAATGATGTGATTTCAATACGCGAATTGTAATTAGTTTTGATAAATTTGAAATGATTTCTTTTTTCTGGTGCCAATTAAATGTGATTAACTTGTATGCCAATTTTGTTGTCGTGAACAATCAACATAAAAAAGAGAGCAAATAAAACTGGCAAGGATTTTTATTCTATTATATAACTCTTTAATTAAATTATATCACCTAATAATAATAATTTTTAGTGATTTTAAAGTTTATTCTGTTGATATCGTCATAGATTCTGGCATCTACAGATGAACAATTCAACGAAGAATTGTTGGCTGTCGGTGAAGAATGATTATTGGAATTAGGTTGAGACAGCAAATGTATTGTACAATGTATTTGCAAACAATACGAGTATATTGTATAAGTATCGAAGTATTGCTTATGACGCCATCGAGGTAAAGTATCGCGCAGAGTTCAAAAAATGAAAATGGATGTGCTTGGTTTGAAGGGATATGAGGAGAATGATTTATTTATTATGTTATTGAATATTATGAGAATGAATTGCAGAAATTAATATTCTAGCCATGCTGATAATTTTGCTAATCAAGGTTAAATGTTATTTCTATGCATAAAATTAGACTTGTGTAATTAGTGCAGTTTTGATAAATTGGAAATGATGTTTTTCTGGTGCCAAATGAAAGATTGATTAGCTTGTTCGCCAATTTCGTTATAAATAATCCAAATCCAAACACACAAAAAGGAATCAAACCAAACTGAAAAATAAGCGGTTTTGTTACATTGCGTAACTAACTCATGGTTTTCTAATCAAATTAGAAAATAAACAAAAAAATACCTTCTCTTATAAAATGAGCAAGCTTGGAATAATCGCAACCAGTTTGCCGTTAGACGTGAATAGTTAAAGCTATCCAATATGAAGTTCATAATTTTCTTCTCTGCTGTAGTTCTAGGGGTGAGTTTGACTTTTATTCTTGCTCGGTTTAATATGTGTCATTCGTTTAGGTTATGGTATCTGCAGATGAAGCAACTCACAAACAAATGAAAGAATTCATGACTGTTAGTCAAGAATGCATCAAGAGCGGAAAAGACGACAAGTGTCTTCTCCAATGTATCTTTGAAAAATACCACTATATTGACAAGGATGGAAATGTTGATTATGACGCCATCGAGGAAAAATATCGCGCAGAGTTCAAAGATTGTTATGAGAAAAATAAAAACGAAAAGGGTTGTGCTTTGTTCGACAAGATAGGGGAATGCTTTCTCATGGACGAGAAGTAAGGATGTTGTTGAATGTTATCAGAATGAATAATAAACACGAATACTGCATTTATGTTGTGTGCTTAACTGGTTCAAGCTGGTAGTTTTAATTTACATGAAATAACCGTATTTCTCTGCGCCAAATTAGATATGTTGAATTAATGCAGTTTTGATAAATTGCAAATGGTGCTTTACTGGGACCAACTGATGTGATTGATTAGTTTGGTTGCCGATTTGGTAAATTCATATTTAGATAATTCAAATGCATTTACGAGAAGGAATCAAATAAAGCTGGAAAATAAGCCGTTTGCTTTTATTGTTTAACTCATGATTTCCTAATCAAATTTGACATTTTATTTGGTTTTTTACTTTTTTTTTCTTTATGCTTAGTGTACTGATGTTTGTTGTACGTTTTGCTATCTGCATATCAACTACTTCAATAATAATTGAAATATGATGGTGAGGTGAGTTGTAAAAAATTAGAAAAATTCGGCAAGTGTATTCTCCAATGTATATTCGAAAAATACAACCATATTGATAAGGACAAAAATGTTGGCTATAATGCCATCGGGGAAGAATATTGCGCATAATTCAAAGTACATTATGAACAAAGTAAAAATGAAAGGGGATATGCTATGGCTGACAAAATTGGGGAATACTTTACCAAAAAAGTGATATATGAAGTGAATAAATAGTGATATTTTAGCGATGATGTTTGTTTGCTCTTACAAGGTTAATTGTTATTTCTATGCACTAAATTAGATTGGGCTAATCAATGCAAGTTATCATACTTTGATATGATATTTTTCTAACGCCAAATGATTGATTGGCTTGTTTGCCAATTTCGTTATAATTAATGATTTAGTTGGATTATTTATACAAAAAGAATCGAATCATTCTGGAAAATACGTAGTTTTACTTCATTATATAACTTAAGATTTTCTAATCAGATAATAAAACGAAATAAAGTTGCGATTTTCTGCTATAAATGTGCAAGCTTCGGTAATCACAACTAGTTTACCTCCAAACATAACGTGGAAACTATCCATCATGAAGTTACAAATTATCTTCTCTCTTGTCGTGTTAGGGGTTAGTTTAACTTTTATTTATTTAATTGTTTTTGCTTAATATACTGATATTTGCCCAGGTTTTGGTCTCTGCCGATGAACCACTCTACAAACAAATGAAAGAATTCATAAAGGTTGGTGAAGAATGTGATAAGAAACACGGAAAAGACAGCAATTGTCTTGTTCAATGCCTCTTCGAAAAATACCACTATATTGACAAGGATGGAAATGTTGATTATGATGCCATGGAGGAAAAATATCGCACAGAGTTTAAAGATTGTTATGAGAAAAGCAAAAGCGAAAAGGGTTGTGCATTGTTTGAGAAGGTAGGGGAATGTTTCCTCATGGACGAGAAATAAGGATGTGGCTGAATGTGGACAGATTGAATAATAAATATTAGTATTGCGTCAACGTTATTTATTCTTTAAACAAGGTTAACTAGTGCAAGTCTATACTGGAATTTTTGCCAGGATTCACGTGAATAATTCTACTTGCGTTGCTTTATTGATGGTAGATTTATTACAAATTTTATTAACAATCGTCAGATTTAAGGGTTACTGTCAAGTGCTTCGTTGAAATTGCTTACGATGATGTAACACAAAATATTCAGTACCCCCATGCGATGATGATTTTCAACTTCACACTTCTTGTTGATGTCAGTAATTCCGGTTGTAGTACAATTAATTGTACCCATGAATATTATTATTGTTTCGGTATGATTTGCAACGTGAGTTAGACAGCAATCGGAAATAAAGTTCGTGAAGATTTCAAAAAGTTTTCTAAAAGTTGTGAGAAATTGGTGAATGTTTCCTGAAATCCGATGAAAATTACTGCAAATTGAATAAATCAGCAGCATTTTCATTACTATACACTTACGGGTGTCTGCCTTATACCTATTTAGTTTGTGGTGTATAAATTTCGTAAATTACGAGTGCAAAACTCGGTAATTACGGTAATATACTTGCGTTTGTGGGTGGTTTATTTATGAGTGCATCCAAAAGCATCCTGCTGGCGCGGGTTTACGATATGGTGCAAATCTGAAACACTGACAAATTACCTTGCACTCGCATACAATTATTCGCTAGTAATTAGCGCGATTATCTATATTATTTAATCGTCCAATGATGGACGTGCATGTATTATGCATGTAATTATCAGGTGTGTCATGCTATCATTAAACCAGCATTCGGGTCATGTGATTGAGTTATTACAGGATCCGCTCGTGTATAAATCATTATCACCTATTTGAAATATTTGCAAATTGCATTTGTTAAGATTTAGACATTTTTTGGCTTCGTGCTATTCGGGGTCTTTTTGTGGAATATTAGTAGTGATTTCTTGGTGGCGATGTTATTTGCACCCTTCTAGAGTGCGACATCGATGACGACGAACGCGTGTAGCATATCAAATCTTTGCCATCCCCGCACGCATCTGTCTCCTAGCAGGATGCCTAAATTCATTGCCCGGCATAAAAGCCGGTGGGAGGACGACAAACGAGATCGGCATATTGTCAGTGCTCCAATTCTAGTCATCTTCCTTCAGCATCTTCTACTCCTGCGCTTTTCGTACGGCTGCTGGTGTATCTATCAGTAGCTTATTTAGCTTGCTTTGAGTGATTCCCGTGAGACCGTGTGCATGAGAGAAGTGTGCGCCGCATCAAAGCCCAATATGGCCTAACATGGAAGATATATAATTATTCGGAGTTTGGGGGGAGGGTTTGTGTTCATCAACCGCAGTAGACACATAAAAGACGCACAAACAGGTCCTTTCCAAGAAGGTCTTCAATCTGTCGACATATTGCGCTAATAAAAATTATGTCTAGGCGGGTGCGCTTCCGGTTCTTGATGCCCTCGTAGTCATCTGCTAACACCAGGGTGCTCGTGACCATTACGACTAGTGGGAGCAAGGTATTATTCTGGGATCGACATTTCGGTAAGATATGGCGGTCCGCCAACGACCTCTCGATTCTTCCGGTCTGCGTCCCGCCTGCTGGAACTTCGAGTTTGCAATGTTAGAAATGTAACGATTATCATCCTGCACCCAAGGGCCGGATGCTTTGTTAATGTATCGTTTATGTAAATTTTCTGTTCTCTGGAGGAGCAGAAGGTCACATCCGAATTTGAATCCGTTGCTGCAACTTAAGCGGATTAAACGAATCTTGGGAAATCTCCCTTGCAGTAGCAGATGGTATCCACATTAATATCGACAATCGCATATCGTGGAAATAGAAATTAGAATTGAGTGGTGGCTTAGAATTTAATGCGTTATGGGATATATTGTTTCATATGTGCTTCGTTTTTCTCACTCGGAATTCACGCGAGATATATGGCATGAATTCGTTCAAATTATTTATCATTATTTTTGTATGCTTTTGCTGTCGGTGCTGCAGATGCTGGTGATGTGGTTGCTGCTGTTGCAAACTGCGAGAATTTCTAATCAACCTGCCAGCGCAATACGCCACAACCAGCGTGGCATAATTTAAATCATCCACGAAGTCAAATTAATATTTACAATGCACAAATATAAACGGCATTCGCACAAGCCGAATATAATTTAATTAAAGATCTTCCCAGATATTATAATTAAATTGTCACTTCCAACTCTGTAAATATAGTATTTTTTGTTTTGTTGCTTTTGCGAGTGATAACTTTTCAAAGGCAATTTCATCCAGCCGTGGAAGTTTTGCTACAGGTTTATAGGATATCTGGAAATGGATTGAAGTCTCCACTTCTGATACTTCGACCCCTCATAATATATAATTCATAGGTACGTCCACCGCATAAAAGAGAAAAAAAAAACAGGATGGCTAGTCTTGTTAAATCTTCAGTCTACTCGTACAATCCTAAATGGGAGGTTTGATGTAGATCAGAAAAGGGGAGAAACTGGAAAACTGAAAACGCATCTGTATTTAGAGTGTAGGGTGACAGCGTGCATATCAAACGCTTAAACATATTGAAAGCGACATGCTATTCTTTCATTAATATTTAATCGACCTTGGGTCGCTGGGTACGCTTTATTTTAAGGCCGTAGAGGGAATTTCTACCACACGAAGCTTTTAGACTTTATTATGTTTTAACACCTGAATAACTTGCATTGTTTTACTTCCGTTTGGAATTGGCTTATTAACACTACGTGAATATTTTATTTTAATGACACGTGATGTAAACACGATGCACCTAAATTCTTCTCACCTGGAACTTTCTACTTAGTATTTGGGATGTTGCTGACACTACGCCCCTGCGAACATCTGTAAAGTTTTACAAATAAAATTCAAAACTTTCTCTCAGTTGCACGGTGGAAATTTTATTCATGCGAGAATGTTATTCGCGGTATTTTATTGTGGAGGGTTTAACACCATGCTCGACTTATAACTTCGTCACTGGTGCTTCAGCGAATGGCGAGGAAAGTTCAGGCCATTTCTGAAATTTTACAAGGAAAGCACAAGCTCTACATCTTCTGAATGCAAGGTTAACGCGGAGCGCCTGCAATGCATTTGCATTCAGGGCGAAATCCTCTTTTATCGAGACTTATGTCCTTCATTGTGGTGCGAGACGCGTAGCTTTAAAAATTGGGGGGATGCGCCATGGCTTTGTTACCCGATAGCAGATGGTACGGTGTGTTTCTCAAGTTTAATTCCTTTTTTATTAGAACATTTATCTATTTTACGCTGCCCCACCGAATGTATTGGGGAAGGGAATATTTGTAGAAAACTGAAATCATGGATTTTTTGGAGTGTTTCAGCTTCCTAGGAATCTATAGCTACTGCGAGGACTACTGCATTGATTTCCAATGCTTTTACAACTCTGTCAAACATATACGAGTATCATATTGGATTAGTTTTAACTATGTGGGAACATGAATCATAAGCCCATCTAACGACCCGTTAAACAAGCTCTTGCATTGATAACTTAATTGGGCGAGGCGCGGTGCGGCGCAAAGTCCCCCTTCTTGGGGTCTATTAATTTGGAAATATTTAATATCAGCTTTGCGCGTGGTGGACGTATTCCTTCACTTTCGGCTTGTTTGGATTATCACTGGAAGGGTGAAGATGACTGGAATACATGAGCGCGAATTTGACTACATCCTTCTCATAACCCCACGAAAAGTTCTTGGGATATGGGCGTAGACCTTCGTCATATTCGCACAAGTGTTGAATTCCCTTTAATGTAGAAAAAAGTACGCTGAAGATGGGCTGGATTTTGTTCGCGTGCATTGTGACGGGACGGCTGACACGTACCGTAGGGAAGAGAAGGAAGATATCCTGGTGGAGTTTTCTATCTCGTCTCAGTTTTGGCGTCGGTTCCCCATTTCGGACACGGAGATGAGACACAAGGCATGAGCAGACTTGCGGATGCGAGAGAGGGTGCATAAAAATTTCGGCAACGTGCTGTGCATTGCTTATTAACGTCGCGCATCCGCACCCGACAGGGTTGGCAAGTCCTTAATGACATCTGAACCTTTGGACGTCTCCTATAGCTGACTCGTCTGCATTTATTCGCAAACAACACACGTTCTATCAATCATACTGACACGTGGTTGCTGAAAACTTTCAATATTACCTCAAACTTTGTATTCGTGGCGGGGGTAGTAATCATAGCCATCACTGTCATTATCATAATATTGTAATACTTTTTTCTTTGGAATTCAAAAGTTGTGTCCCATTTCTTTTTTTTCCTTTATATTATCTTTCGCCTGATAATGTGAATCAATGCAATGAATCGATTCCGAAAGAATTTAAATTCGATTACGATGCATTGCACTTATCGCGGTAGCTTCAGTCATGCGTTCTGCACCAGTGCGCACTTTCACTTTTACCCTGAGCCGGAACATGTTTGTCGCTCCAAAGTCACGGGGTAAATGAAACAAAAGCGATTGGTTTTCGGGGACTGAGACCATCGGTCCGATAAAAATCTAATTTACTGCCAAGGGGCGAAATTTGAATGCCGACATTTTATTCGCGCTCTCCTGCACACGAGGATCCAACACGTCCGTAATGTGCGCAAAGGTGAATCTTTGCCAAGAACCCTCTTCCGTGTGCGTGTTAAAATTCACCTTCCACTTCAGTGGAAAAGGTTAGGTATTCAATATCAGTACTTTTACGAAACAAGTCATGTTGAAAATATTTCCGCGAAACACCCCCCAGGCAACTTTTTTTTTTTTACTTGTAACATGGTACATGGAAAGTCGTGTTTCATGAAAAAGTGAAAATGAAAGTTCTTGTGCGCAGCCATCTAGCTATCCAGCATGTGCTACCACGATTACAACTTTAACTCTGTTTACTCTATCCTCGTGGGCTTTAAGGGGCTGGCCAACTGGTCAGCCCTTATTTTAGGATTCCGTGTGCATCCGCGTGTGGCGAAAGCGTTCAGTTTTTATTTCTCTATGGGTGGTACATGTGTTTGATGATTGCTTTATCGACAGTTTCTATCCTCATCTTTTGAGCCGCATTTTTTTCATATCAAAGAAACTTACGAAACCGAATAGAGACCTAAATGAAATCAAAAAAGTTGGCGGAAATTGGAAATGTTGCTTTGCTTGCACTTGTCGCATAGGGTTCTCTAACTCCAGGACATAAATGAGGAGTCTAATAACTCATTTGCCCTTCTTCATACTCCACGAGGTAAGCTGGGTTCTAATGAAGTATTGCACCAACAATCCCCCCGCCCTTACCTCTGACGGGATGATTTATATTCAGTCACACTAATAAATCATACCTGCCGTCTTCGTAGAAGCTTGGTATTCTTGGGTAAATGTTCATAAGCAACTCATTCCACTCATGTTCCATATGCTTACAAATTACCAACATGAGCTAATTGCTTGTCGCGTGCAATCCACCTTGTTACTTACCCATTGAGTGTGGTCTTCTGTCTCAGTGGGAGTTCTGAACTCTTTTTCTGATGACACACGCGCACTTGAGCAATTGGCGCTAACCAACTCTCTTTTATCTGCGTTTAACTTTATTTCGCCACTTGGCGATGAATGGCGCTTGTGAATTTTTGAAGTGTTGGCTAAGTGAATTAATTTTCCCAGACTGGTGTTGTAAGATCAAGTCAGCCGCAGCAAACTGTCGAACTCTGCAGCCCTGTAAAATCTGGCAAAATCGTAAATCATCCAGCGTTGTCCCGCTGGCAAAGTTGCAGTTTCAGTTCCCATCTACTTCTGAATGATCGCATCCGTCTTTATAAAATACAAAGCATAGCATATTCCACGTGCGTACCCTGTTCAACACTACTTGTTATACTATACATATATTCTTCTATAAACTTTCCTGTATGCGGGCTCATCCTTTCATTCGTCTCATTCTCATGCCCCTACTTTCGTATGTATGATAAGTCAACTCGATGGAGAAGCACAGAACCACTGTATGCATGCAGCGAATGAAAGAGAAGCAAACCACGATGAGGAAGCTGCCACTTTTTCTAGGAAGATGCGTGGATGCAGGCGCGTTTAGTTGATGGGGCATTTCGGAGACAATCGGGCGCCCTGTAAATATTTAACGCGAGTGCTTTTGAGTCCGCTTATAAATAATTCAGATTTGCTTTCGGTTGCAACTCGTGGAAATCTGGCTTGATCTGCTGCGAGGATTTCTCCGCAGTAATCGCAAAGCTTCCTCAAAGCTCCAACATTGTGGCAATTAGAGTTGGATACATTTTAATGCGAGATGATTTGTTTGCTGAATTTGTTGAATTTAAATTTTCGTGGATATTTTAAAACTTAGGGTTTGTAATTCAACGAAGTGGTTCACTTTTGAAAATGATTATTTTGTGATATTTGAGGAGTCGGTGCGGAAAGAAGCCATTCAGTTGTTTTAATTAGTTTCTAACATTTCTCGGCTTGCATCGTGGTGCTATTTCTTGTTCGTTGCAAGGTGCAGATCTGGGATTTGCAAGCAAATTACTTTTCCACCTCAATAATTTAATTTACTTCAAAACGTACTGCTGCATATGTGAATAAATTAACCGTAACAATAATATAACTTTAAAATTATTTTAAAAGCGATCTATTCGTGGGACTAACCTCGCAATACCACAATTTCACAATCTACTTGCTCCAGAAGTGATTAAAACTTTGTTTTTATATTGATCGCTGACGGCTTAATATAATTACTGGAATTTGGTGCAGTATTTGCAGATAAATCATCGTAGCATGTTTGAATCGCTT
The DNA here is from genome assembly GCA_027574925.1 of Ecitoglossa quadriceps. Taxonomy (NCBI): domain Eukaryota; kingdom Metazoa; phylum Arthropoda; class Insecta; order Coleoptera; family Staphylinidae; genus Ecitoglossa; species Ecitoglossa quadriceps. The sequence goes on from JAODGC010000010.1 coordinate 3,256,709, forward strand.
GTGCTTCGTCTGTCGTGCGTGAAAATTTCGCACAGGCTGGCTGGCTGGGTCTCATCATCTACCAGACTAATAGAGATGGACGGGCTTCGTGACAAGTGATACTAATAAGAACGAACACCCACGCCCATTGCAGCACCATCCTGCGTGCGCGCCACAACGACAGACTAAGGGCGCATTTTCGGCCTGCACACATCGGATGATGTTCTCCTCACCTCCAGCCCTCTACGAAGCCATGCAATATTCGCGTCGCGTTGCAGCCGGAGCTTATTACAGTTTGTGCAAACTTTGCGCTTGGCATTGTCGAGGATCGATGGCAGAGGTGCTGGATTTTCTCATATAATAAGATTTACGATTTGTTTACTCGCGTGTAATTGTACACAACCAACATTCGAGTGGAAGGGGGGTGTCATTCATGCAGGGCAATGACACACTCTGTCAACAGTCCTGGAGTGATTGCAGTTATTATTTTGAGGGAGTAGAGCTTCTTTGGATGCTTCTTACAGAAATCTTTTTTTTTTCTTTTTCGAGGGCGTATGGGCCAAGTCAAATGTTTGGGTGAATTTATACTCATCATGTTCATAGACTGTGACCTTTTACGAACACCGGGGCGTTTCTTGTCTCCGCAGGCGCCAAGGAATCCGTGACCCTGACTATTAATCAACGTTGTCCGCTGTTGAATTGGATTGGAAATGGTATATATATTTTAATGCAAGCGCTCTGAATGGCATGGGCATAACGCACGATCGCACAACAACACGGCGAAGATTTTAGTGGTTCGCTGGGGACCAAAGAAGAAAAGTAAAGTACATATGGTTGATTTCATTTTGGATCATTACTTTTCGTTAGGTTTCCTGTGTAGAAGAAAAAAAAACGTGCAGAGAAACTAGCTTCAATTTTTGTCTCTTAAGATTTAAAATTATTTTCTCATGGCGCTTTATCTTCACCTACTTGCTTAATTTTCTTACTGTGTTGCGAGTTTTTCCGTTTTTATTTTACGAGTTTTCTAGCCGTCTTGGAATGGAACCGCGCTCAAACTGCATTCGTCTTCTTATAGGATAGTCCTTTCCGGTTGGGTGAAGTTGGGTGAATGGGAAGTTTTCCCATGTCCCTGACTCTATTACAATGCGCAGAAAAAGCGTGAATTATTATAGTGCAATAACAAATTTTATGACTGCGCGGATTGATTTTACGATGGACTGTACTGCATTGCTTAAGGCTCCTCGACTCTCCCTTCGTACTAACTTCGACCGGTTACATCCCGCTTTACCGTAAAACCGCAGATAGTTATGGCTACTCAGCCAGATTCGCCACCCTACTTCCTTTTCTTAAAGCAAGCACCTTTACTTCAATACCGACCCAATTGGATTTACTAATATATTACGACAGGGTGTGAAGTGTGAATTATTGATTATACTTCAGGATCCAAGGGCTATTAAATATACGAATACATACATTAGCACACGTGGTATATACATTTGGGAAAGCAGTGAAACCTGAAATTTGTTGGATATTCATTCGCACTATTTTCAATTTTTGTCTATTAAATAGTCCATAATATCGCTCCATTAAAATATATTCAAACTGGAATATGGCAGGTTAATATTTGCAATAAATGCATTTTAGAGTGGGTTTATTTTAATTGTGTCTGAAAGTAATTTTGG
>JAODGC010000010.1:3258469-3274148 GCA_027574925.1 Ecitoglossa quadriceps
GCTTGCGAGCTGTGAATTTTGGTGGAGGCGCTGGGGTTATCGGCAAGTGGTCGCTCCTCTAGGGCTCTTTCTTACGACAATGTCCTCTGACTTTGCTTGTATACGATTAATATGAATTAAGCGAACGGGCGTAGAATACAAGGAGATTTGATTTCGTTGCTCTAGCATCTACGTCACTAACCTATGTAGTGTCACAACGACCTACCTACCAACTATCAGAAGCACTGCAGGAAGCAATTATATGAAATGTATTTTAGAGCACAATGTTTATTGTATTGTCCACTTTTTCTTGGTATAAAATTTCATGGGATAATTGAGCTGCGAACAGTGAAAACTGCTTGGAGTAGTTTATGAGGCTGGCATTAGTAATACGCGCGTGTGTAAATTTGCATTCGCATTGTTTGCTTGCAATTTGCCAACTTTTCAGGCTCGAAATTTTCGCCACTCACACTGTTATAAAATTACCATATAAATAGCATTCAATAACTAAGGTTTACATGTCATTTGTATGACCGCCCTCAGTGGCAGCCGCCACTGAAGAGTACTCGTGGCGTTGCGCATAAAAACACTCGAGGGTGCATCTAGTTGACAAACTATCACATTCACACCCCATATTTAGTCACGTTTGGCTTCAATAAATTGACGGCATGTATGAGCAGCGTCTAGGCGCCAAATACAAAGCGATGATAGTAAATTTCGTTACAATCTTGGCGGTACAACCTGGGGTTGCGGAAATGGAACTTTAAAAAACGAGTATATTTTGGGTTGAAATGAAAAATACATTACCAAGAAAAGGAGCAAAATGATACAGGACATGGGATGCAGGGAATGGGATGCAGAGAGACAGGCTACGTTTATAGGCCACAAAATGTGTTTACTGCCTGCATCCCGGTGGAAAATCGATGTTGGCGTAAATGAGAAAATGCATATAAGATGCAGGCGGGTGGATGCAGAATGTGCATGGGTGCCAAAGCTGACTGTGATCACAAAAGGCAGTCAGGAAAGTATTTGCGCGGTATCGGCACTTTTTAATAATGCAACAGCGCAAGGTACAGTTGAAATCAAAATTTGTAAACTTTACTTTCAAGATGCGAGAAATATTTATTTTCTTTTGAGATGGGAATTGCTGGAGGAATTTTGTTTTTTTCACGAATTCTTGAAGTCCATTCATCAGCGCAGAGAATTACGCTGCCCCTCGTGTGAGCGAAAGTCATGAAAGTGCATTCTCTCACAAACACTCATCGAAAATGGTATTCGGAGTCCACGTGGAATTCTTGCAATGCGCGTTTCATGCATCTTTTGCTCGGTCTGAATCAAACTCACTGTGACGCTGTCTCAGATCGGAGTTCACGAGCAAAGGGGCCAAAACGAGAGCAGCACGTACACTCACAATTCGGACAATATTTGGCACATGCTGCGAAATACCGAGGGTCCGTCTACGATAATTTAATTCAGGAAATACAGTCTTGACCAAAGTTTAATTTAGTTTCAATATACTCGACCGCGAGGAACAAACCAACTATTTGAAGAGAGTAAATAAACTCTCAACTTGAACTCCTCCAAGGCATTTGCTGGAAGGAAATTCTTAGATTTTATGTTGTTTGTTGCTTTCATATAATAAATACATCCAGAATAGCCGATGAGGGAACTAACTGGATTCTTTTTGCAGCATTTCCTCCGACACGCGTTTCTTATTATTTTCAACACCTTTCTAACTACTCTTGAGGGTGCGATATGTTTGGCCTTGAGTGACCAAGACGCGCCTCATCCCAGAGACAATGGCAGCAGCAAATCGTTTGCAAGATACATCTAACAAATATAAGTGAGGTTAAAACGTGGCAGCGTGGGAAAACACGAAGACGTTTTCCTACCAACCGCAGAGGAAATTACATAAAATGGGAAAATATCATATTCGTGGAGGAGTCCTCTCGTATGACTGTAATAAATTTGCTTTTTCTTGAATCAACTCAGGAGGCACTTAATTTATCTCGGAAATTCTATTCCTAACTAGCTTGCTTTTCTTAAGGGGTGGATCATGCTTAGGTTTTGGACTGTGTGCTACAGGTCATAACTGTAATGATATTGTTATACTGAAACAGATGACGCGTGAAAATACACTACAGGAAATAGGATGCTGAGTTTTCCCAGGAATGAAATTACGCATTATCGTAACATGAGAAGGAGGAAAATTGTAAAAGCTTGTATCCAGTTACCGAACTAATTCAACGAACTTAATTCATTTTTTCTACAAAGCCAAGATAAGCCAAGGCAACAATGAACTTTGTATTACATTCCGGCTCATTGTAAGTTATTAATTTGCAATTTTGAATTATCTGACCGACTTTAATTGTCTTTCGGCGGCAATTTTCTTCAAGCATATAATAACCTTAAGCAACTTACAAATTGTCCTTTTAGGAGGTTAATGCGAAATTAACAAACTTTTTGATGTCTCAATTTAATTTCATCGCGGTTTGAAAGGGAGTTTGGCTGAAAAGTTTGGAGGATATTTGAATGGATGTGAATTGATTTCGGGTGCTTGCAAAAACCTATGTGAACATGAGTATTTGAAGTGTGTGTATATGAATATCCGCAAAAGACAGTGTTGACATTCAGGGTGCATATGTCTCGTGAGCGTGGCTGCAAGTAGAAGACCAAATATGAAAGAAAATGCTCTCTGAATAGACCTGGAAATCCTAACTATGTTAGAAGGCTTTCTTTTGTGCATCCAGCTTGTAGTAATCCGAAAGCCGCGGCGGCGGCGGCGGCAACAAACGGCCAAATATTTCAATATGAGCAGAAAGTAGATTGAGAAGTGTGCATTTCCTGGTTTTGAACATGCCACTTCGATTCTCGTATTTTTGAGTTCTTCTTTTCTGGTACCCACGCAATAGATATAAGATATTGCTACCTTTAACAGTGTCCTACGGGAAAATTTTTATTTTATTATTTTTCTTTCGGATGGAAATCTCATAGGATAGCGAATAATCACAAATGTTCCTATTCTACCTTCTTTTTGGTTGCTCTCTGCGATGGTCTTCATCTTGACGGTATTCAACCTCACAGGGGGGAAGTTGCAGGAGCCCATATTTTTTCTGCCGGAAAACGTCCGAATAATTTAGGAACCGACCGACTGACTGTCTTTATTTCTCGCTCGGCGGCTTATCCTAGACGTCGGTGTGTCCGCAGGGGAAAATGCAACCGACCAAGTGGTATACGCAAGGATCCGCGAAACCTTTTCCTTACTGGCGCCCAGAAAGCGAGTGGCCCAAAAATCTGCGTAGCGTCGACCCTTTGTTCCCACAGTCATGATAAATCCTGGCCGCGGAGCGCGGTAAATTACGTCCGAGGCAGATTTCCATAGGAACGCGCAGCCCACGCACCCGAAAATCCATACAAAAAAAAAGCTATACTACCTGCTACCATGCGACCGACGTAGCACGAAGAAGCAAAAAAATCTGGAAACGAGCGAAAATTTCATTTTGGCTGATGTTGCATGGACCAATATTACATATTGAAGTTTTTTTTTCATCATAATATGATGTCTGCGTGTGCTTTAAGCCACTTGCTCGCTCGCACACTTTATCCTCCAGTTACCACAGCATAGTGGTTTCTCCTTTTGCGGTATCCTTGATGTGGTGATTATCCATGTTTCACAATGATTTATTCGCATTGAAATCTGGAATCACTGGAAACAATACACGATCTACCCCGGGGAGTGTCGATGAATTAAAGCGATTAATTCCGCAGCGGCCGTGATTGTGATTAAGAACCACATATCCGGATGGGATTCTCTACCTCTTGTCGGCAGTCGCGGTCTGTTTGAGATGCGGGGATCCGTTTAAAATCCAATTTAAACTATTCCACTGGTGACACTGCATTAGCATGCGCGACAGCTCGACTTTCTCACCCCTCTGGTGCACACATACCGCAGGCCTGCCTGAGTAATGAATGCTGCCGACAGTGGGACACGTGAAGCCACCCATGTGGTAGTCGAGCGGAAGCTAAACGTAAGTGACATACCCTTCTATACCACTTCTACAAGCATATAACTATCGCGGCATGTAAAGTCTGTGTTTTGCATTTGAAACCGCAATAACCGAGGTATGTGCGAGCTCTTAGGATTCAAAGCCCTCTGTGGGCTACCTGTATTGATGTTTTCTGTTTGTTGTCCTCTCGATACTAAAGTTGATTTGGCCGTCATTATTGCAAATGTACAGTGTCCCCTTGTTGTCTCTTTCTCTCTCTCTTCGTTTTTCATTTAATTTGGTTGGGATGCACGTATGCACACGTGGCTCAACTCATAGAGGGGAGCTTCCTACGATTTTATTTAATTCGATCTGTCAGTCAAAATCGGAAGGCGAGTCAACCAGAGTCAAAATAATAGAGTGGATGAGCTGGAATGAGATTGACAACAAACGTAAGGATCCCAACATGCAAACTGCATTATTATTCTATTTCTCTCCCCGCGCAGTATTCAATTTTCTACATAATGTAATTTGCATTTTCATGCCACATGTCAAATCAATCATGGCAACTAAAACAAACCGAATGGCTCGATTCAAGCTGGCGAGAAGGTTAAAAAAGTATATGATCTTATTTTTGCTCCAGTTATGTTATTATCCCACTTGGGATGCTGAAAACTTTCTCCCGATCAGCTTCACTGCTGTGCGACTCCGGAAAAGTGTCAAGATGCATTCTGTTTCTCATTTCCCGACTGTCTGCGTTCATGCGGTTTAATTTCATGGAGAGAAAATACAGCCGAAACTTTTGCGAAAGTTAATCATAATTTCTTAATATATTCGCGGTTTGCAGAAATGAGAATAATTAGACGCGCATAAGTGCACTCTTAATTAAAACTTTTAAAAAGTGCCAAGTTGCAGCTGCGCTGTGATGAGCGATAATCAATAATTGCGGAACGATTAGGAAGCCGGATATGTGAGCTCGTTATTAATTAATGGATTGGCGGGTGATAAATCACTGGCGACGTTACAAACAGGAGTCGAGTGGAGTCAGTCTGTGCGGTGGCACATTGCGAACTTCCATCCACTGATTCGGTTTCCCTTCTCGTTAATTGTGGATGAACGCATTCATTCAACATGCACGTATTATGTGTCGTTAGCCAAGCGATGAAGACGCTCCACGTACACGTTGCGCCTGCTTCGAGTTTGAAAAAGAAACGCTAATGCAAATGGTGCCCTTAGTAGTAGTCTGGCTGTTGCCGTCATCACGGCACTTTATCTAAATTACCGACGTCCTTTGTTATGATCAAACCAAGTGAGTGGTGTGCGCTTAAGATTATTAGATAACGACCAAAAACAGTACGAGTGCATCTTAAGACGCCACTCTAGCTTGCTTGCTACTGCAGACAATCTTGGCTCATTTCGAACTATCTGGATTACTTACTAGGGGCTTATCCTGTGCGGGCGTGGCTTGGGAGGTTTTGTTGCATGTGTTGCATTTACACTGCGGTTGCGTTGTCTGCAAACCCAATTACAGCGAATAAATTCCATCCGCTAAAGAGGTGGAGGAGATTGGGCTGTGGAGAGGTTTTGGAGTTTCGCAGTTGCGATAAGACCCGTACAGGCTTATTATACAATCTTGACCTTCCTCCAAGTAAGTCGTTGGGTGAATCGAGGAACTGTCTGCTACTCGCCAGTTATCAAGTTATCCAGTCGGCAACGGAGGAAATCGAGGAAATGAAGCGTGAGGCAAACTTTTTTTTCATACTAAACGGTTGGGAAGTGGCCGGGGGATTGGGATCGGGATCGGGATCGAAGCGGTTGAATCGATGTGGTCGGTTGAATTCTCTTAACTGGATACACTGAAGTTTCTTTCTGTAAATAGATCAGTTGGAATTAAAAATCAGGAATATAAATTGTTATTTAAGAGGCAATCTAATCAAAGACAAATTACTTTTTTCTTCCTATTCTTCCTCTATATCTAAACAATCTTTTCCGGTGACAAACGAAAAATGGTTACTATTAACGAGATCTCAGCAAATTGCCCCAATCACACCCAATGCGCTGATCTCGGCATAGTGACGAAAATAAAATGACTTCTTAGGCTGCAGAATTCTCAACAAATGAAGCCTATACCAAGTAGTTGCAGGATTGATGGAGACATCACTAAAGTACTCAACGACGTGCCTTCTAACAACCCATGGCGGGTTTTTATTGCGCGTAATATGTGGGAAAACATAACGACCAATTAGACAAGTCGCATCTCGTTTGTTCTGTTTTTTGTGCCCAGGATGGGTTCGCTCGTTAACGGGATCATGCTGGCTGTTTATATAAATAGTGAGCGAATGGCAAAATTGATGCACGCTGGGCATATGCTAGGATTTCAATTGCAAACGAGCATTGTGTCATTATCTCGGAAAATTTGCACTCTGTAGAATTCAGTGCAGCAAATGAATGCAAACTGTCAACGACCAGATGAAAGTTTGTCGCCAACAATGTAGAGAAAAAGATGTCGTGTGTTTTTATATAAATACTGGAAGCATTTCAATTTATATTAAGGAGATTTCTTTGAGCTGAACTATGCATCCACCTTTTGCGCAATTAAATTTTATTTTACAACGCAATGTGGAATAAAACAATATATCCCACATTGCGTCTAATATTTTAAGAGCTTTCATTCTCTGCGCATTTCGTTTTTAGTAGTGCGCCTACCCTGCATTAAACCAACCGTTTTATGATTTTCGTGCAATTAAAACAGGCCCCAAACTCAAGGGAGAAGAGCATCGTAAAGCAGATTTGACTTTCACCTTTTTTTTTTTTATTATTGCAATTTTATTTTCAAGTGTAGCAATTTTAATTGCATAAGTGCATGCACCTTGCATATTAACCACGGCAAACTGCCCAATGTACGTACGGTCCCTAACTTTAGGTGAGGGTTGCATTCGACAAATTATTTTTTTTTTTGCTTGTTTATAGACAGTCTGGTTGGCATGGCGCGAATGCGGGGATAAATTTCGCTGACGATGGGTGAAACGTGCGCCAGGCACTGGTCTGAGGGTGATTCATCCTGTTTCCCCTGGTCTGGACGCATAGGAAAATGTTGGATGCTGTGGAAACAAATTGTTTTAGATTATCAACCTGAAAGCGAGCTTTAAAATAATGTAACATTTTAATTTTGATGTCTAGTTAGATGGTGAAGGGCTGCGAATAACGTTGGATAGTGAATTGTCCGCAGGGTTTTCTAGGGCTAAGGACCAGTCTAGACATTCCTCAGTCGCGACTTGGTGGCGCCTCTTCTATGTCTCGACAGTCTAGTCCTGATTTTTTCTTGTCGTAAATTTCCCATTGCAAACTTAATGTGTGAAAACAATGGCGAGGTCACGGACTACCAGTCAATCACTTGATTGATGGTGTCAAGTATTACACCGCAATATTTTTGTCACCCACCCAAACATGCAATATATTTTGATTTGTCTTTTTGTCAAAAAAAAAAACAGATGTAACAATAACTGAAATGTGTATATTAATGCTTTTTATTTGTTTCGGGTTTGTGTCGTTGGGATGCCCATCCAATTTACTAAAGGCATTGTTGTGTCCAATTCCATTGTGAGCTCATTAATATTGAAAACAAAAAAATGCAGTTTTAATTGATTTTCTGTTCATTGGAGATGTTACACAAAGAGCCCACTGAGCTAAAATAAAAACCTCTGGCCTTTCAACACTTCCATGTTTTTGTTTTGATTTTAAGTGAGGAATTAGTGATATTTATCTATGGGTAGTGATGACACCATGGTATTTTTCTATAAATAAACACCAGAGATACATAGCAGTTCAAGAACCTAGTTTTAAATTAAACTGTTTCGGTTGAAATTCACTTTAAAAAATGGTATTTCTGGCGTTTGCTCCATTTTACCAATTTTCTGTACTCACGGATTTTTTGTATTTGAATACTCGCTTACCATCGATCATCGGAAATTATCTTCAACTTTGACAGACCCTCAAGTGGCAGCACGCGGTTGACTGTCGCATATTCCTCCGGGAACACAGCGCAAACATCGAGTGACAACGAGCTTTGTCCCTCACTGCGCGGGCTAAAAACACCCACCCAATATCCCCATACGCATCCTGCTCTGCTTGCCCCAGCTGAAATTTGCGATGAATAATTTCTTTCACTTATATTGCGTGCTTTTCGGGTCTATCTTTTTTATTCACTCACAAGGCATTGCATTTGATTTACCTCCGGCAGTTGTTTGGGCGCATCGTTTCAGTTCTATTTGCGCACGCACTGGCGGCTTTCAATTATCGTTTATTGAATCCATATGCCTCGAGGTCTGCTCGCGATCAAACCGTATTGAATTCCAATATTGCACGTCATTGATCAGCTCATCATCTGTGATAAATGACCTCATGCCATTATTAACAAATGGAGTCGGTGTTACCATGCAAAAAAAATGATGGCCTCCCTCTGCATTCTCGTCTATGAATCATCAGTGGAAATACAATCGCATATAAATTCCATTAACATCATGCATCTAGACATTGACTAGATTTATCATTCGAAGCGTCGTTGATTATTTTGCATGGTTGCAGGGTCTTGTCAAGTAGGAGATACATTGTATTAAAATTAACCCTGGTTGTTATTAAATAAGCAAGTTAAACGGAATTTAGTTAGGGATGGTTAAGAGTTGATCCAAAGTTATATTGCAAATTGCATTGCGAAACTTTTTCCGTTCTAAATCTCAGCCCACCCTGTTTTCAAACGCCGGAGATAAGACTCGACAGATGCTCGGAAGCAAGCCCGATTTCACGGAAAACTTTTTATTGCGCGCAATTACTCGTACCAGTTCGTAATCAAGGAAGATATATAGTTGCGGAAACGGCGCACGGTAAACACAGTAACATGGAATTCTAGTGTTGCGAGCTTTCGACTTCTCGCTAAGTCCTGAGTCAAAAGTCTTCGTTTAGCGCCACAATAGACCCCAATATGAGCGCTTTTGTCTTGGTATTGCATTCCCTTGGCGTGAAATTTTCATTCGTCGCTCATAGCAAAATTCAACAATTTTGTGTGTTTTATGCCTGCAAATCCTCTTTGTATCGCTTTATATTTTTTTTCCTGCCTGGATATGCCAATAAAATCGTTTTCATTCGTTCGAGGACACGTTCGGCAGGACGTTGTCAACCGGCAATTAATCATTTTGGTTGATGGCTGCGCCACGTCCTCTTTTATTGCACACCATTTGCAAATGTTTACAAGTGGCAGGACGATGGTGAAATACGCAAAGGAACGTGCTAAAACGATGAGATGCAGTAAAATTGTCGGGATCTCAAACTGTCTCAACTATGAAATAAATTTTGCTGAAATAATGTCTGTCTTCCGAGAAAAAGAAATATATTAAACAACAAAATCATAGGATTGGTGCTCTGTAAAGCCAGCAAATGTGTAGTATTTATGTTGTTGTTTATTTAAATATGAAAATATGGAAATTCTCAGGAAATAACAAATGGAAATATGAAAATTTGCTTATTTCTCGAAACAAGGGGACGAAAGCTAGAGTTAATACTACATGTGAAAATCGCACATATAAACTCGAAAACATAAATACCAAATCCAAAAACGAGCAACAACAGTGCTCTGATGTACTTGGAATCTCCTATATTAGATAGTCTCGGAAAACGAGCGCGGAAAATATAAAACGTCAGTGTTTTCTTTCCGTAATACATAAAGTGCACCGCGAGGTGTATTTTCTAAAATAACATTTTTGCAAAGCTAGGCTACAATTTCATTGGATTTTATTTTACATAGTTTATTCTGCAATTGTATGAATTCCAGGTCATATCACATATTGCATTTTCTATTGCAACACATGTTGCAACAAGAGACTCGTTGTGTTAATATTAATGAACACCGGATTGGATTAATTATTTTATGATGGTTTTAATTTGTCTATTGTGTGCGATGTCCGTGGTGTAGTGGCATAAATCATTCGTCGCATTTATTTGTAACAGGATGTTATGAATTACAACACTGTCGGATTTATCAGACTCGGCGAATTTATTTCGTTTTTCAGCCGGTGGTGTTTTTGTGGTGCACGAAATGCAAAAGTCCACCAATATCCAATAGGGACGCGTGTGGCAACATTTTGAAAATTAATCAAGAAATTAACAATACTTGCAATTATTTCGTGTCGGAATTTATTGACATGGTTTTTGGAAAATATGCCTGTTTTTGGTCGGTTAAATTATTTACACATTGTGTTCATTTTTCATATTGACTTGCGGTGTTAATTGCAATTTGTGGCCATCATCCAGAAAATTTCATGTCGGGCTTAATTCATATTTTACAATATTGGTGTTGACCTCAGTCGATTATGAAGTGTCCGAAATGTTAAAAGGAAACAACATTTTCATTTATTTTCTGGAAGGCTTTGCGTGATTAATTTGCTTGAGTTATTTCTATTTTAGACACTCTAGCTCTGTAAAATCTACTAGAGGCTTTTACAGAGCTGTTTACCCCAATTTCGGATAGATGTGTACTCAAGACACGACAATCATACAAACCTATTGCTAGTTACAAACTTAACGAGCTAACACGTGTACTTTTTGTACTCTTTGTGTTTATCCTTCGACTAGTGGCTCTTTGAGCGATGTGTCCTGCCTGCTTGGCACTATTTATTACTCATTCCGGTCGTGTTTTTCGAGAAGGTCGAAATGTGTTCTTCTAGTCGCGTATTTCAAGGAATTTAGGAAGAAACTGTGATGAAAGCGTGTTGATGCTCAGAAGGGCCCCGAAGGAGTTTAGGATTGTATAGAGTTTTGAGTCTGTCGAATGGCAGACAATAAGGGACGCTGCAAACGATGCGTACGCGTGGCAATTTCGTACACCCGAGACGCCGGAGAACGTATTTCCGTTTGTTATTAGCAATGAGGGGATGCGTTTGATGATGATGTTTTCAGTTATCCCCAGCATGCGTATTTATCTTACGTTTTGGGAGAAGCAAAAGACGTTACTTGTAAGTGTTGCTTACAATTCCACGTTGCAGTACAGGGCCGTAACTGCTAGGATAATAGGAAAGGGAGGAAGGTGGTAGTTCTTCTAATCTAACTCAATTTGTCTTCTCTTTGGTGGATACAAGAAATGTTTGTTTATAGAATGGCTGGAAGTACGGTACTGTGCGTGTTTTTATACATCAAATGCGACTGTAACTGTTGTGTGTTGTGTACCAGTGAGGGAAAGAGCGTTGCGTTTTGAGTGCAAGGGGTGTGAGAACGAGGTTAGAACAGGTGTTGCGCCTGCAGTAGAAGGCATTTTTAAGTTTTCTGCGTCTCGTGAACGCATTTCCTCGTTTTGTTATTTTTCACGTGTTATTAAATATTCATATGTATTTGTACGCTTGGCTTTCCTCCACTTTCTCACCCTTAAACAGACAGTAAACTCGCAAACGCTCCTCTCCAATTCCACGTTTAATCGAGGGAGAACAATTTCACACATTATTTGTCCATCAACACTTAATTTGAATATTTAACTGTCGACACCGCTGACATTCAGAATGCATGAGAAGTGTGACATAACAGTAGTAGATAAATTGGGGGCGTTTTTATTAACGAAAAAATGTTCTCTGCTAAATCCAAATTAATTCTCTTGAAACACTGAAATATTAAATAAATCGACCGTGAGGAAGCAACTTTCTAACCATCCCCTCATAAATTTCCAACAAGCACTCTCATTTTCCGTGCGCCACTTGCTTTTCGCCCGTTGAGCCTGGGGTGTCCTTAGCGCCTACCCATCTGGCAGCGGAATGGGGAAATTAAGATCGGTATCCATAGATTGAGTGAGTGCTCGACTGTCGCCTGCGGCGTTATTGCATTGCGTCAAACATAAGTAAATTTCGACTTCCGGCCAGAAAACCACCCCCTGGATAAAAACCATCAGAGGGGAAGAGTTTGCACTGCTGCGAACTTAGAGTAAATGCAGTAGTTTCCGTAAATCGGGCGAATCAAACACCCTTCCAGCAGCGAATCCCTATATTTTTGCGACTTTATTTTGGTCGGGTGCGGTAGTTCATGGATGTTCTGCACTTCTAAGGGTCAGGAAATCTAAGAGACGGAAAGAACTTGCAGGAAATTGGCATCCATTGGATTAAGAGGAGTTAATTTAAAAATTTGATTAACATGGTAACACATAATCGCAATTAAAAGTAGGTAACCTTATTTTTGACCTTACAATTGAGGTATTTGGGAATTTTGGGGGGGGCAGTTTCCTTGGATTTCAGTGTAGTATGTAATGTAGTTAGATTTATTCGTTAAGTAGCGTTCACATTCTAAGTAGATTCAGACTGCATTCCGTTTAGCAATAAATAGCATAAACACAAATTTATGTATTTAGAGTCCAATGTCTAAAGCTAGTGTTGTTTCGAAAACTCCTTAATACTAAGCATAGTGCAGAAGTTTCTTGGTATAATTTATACTGGTTTAATTCGGCATCGAAATTAAGAGACAAAATGCTACTCTAGTATTGTATATTTCACGTAATGCACAGCAAAATATTATTATAAAATGTATCACAGTATTTAATGTACAAAAAGTACCTCTATAAAATTCAGTGCATTAAATTTTTATCTCAATATTCTATTAATATAGTTCCGATTTAATAGAATTTCGAGATAAAATAATAATTACTATTTGCTGCATTATTTCCCATTTCGGTAGGCGTTTAACTGTGTTTGATCTTCCATCACCACCTCCATACATGCAAGCTTCAATTTTGCGAAATAATTTCTAATACTCCGATATATTATCCGAAATATAACCAAATATAACCTTGTCCTGTGGACAAGGGATAGATTATCTTTCATAATAGCACTGATAAAGCACAAATCGACCATGAAGCGTCTAATATTTAAATTTTATGAGGGTTTTACGACCCAGTCAATCTCTGTCGGTTTTATGACGTCATCGCCACGTTTAACCACTGTGTTTCTAATGAAGTCAAACTGTCGTTCTGTGCATTTTTCATTCTTTATTTGCATTCGGAAGTCGCAGTGTGGCCGACCGAGTTTCCTAAGTGAATTGTAAAAAATAGCTGCCTGGGCTTAGAGTATTCATTGCTTTCGGCTCTGGTCTCAGTTCTACCATCCCTAGTCAGGAATTGTGCATTTCCCCGAGTTCAATTCATTGCTCGTAATTCTCGTAGAAAGAAGGCATACAATGTCGACTGGGAATTAGGTTACATCGAGTGTAAAGTCGGAATGTATCGTGTTAAACTTTCAAACCATCAAATAATTATTTTACGATGACTTCTTATTTTGCTTCTTGGAAAATTTGAGAACAATAAAAGGAATGAATTCTTAATTGGCTAACGACGGAAGCCTCGGAAATCATTGTTGAGTGTTCAGAATTTGCTCTTTGCGAGTTCTATGGATTTTTCACTACTTCTCCGGATATTTTCGCGTTACCAGACTGGTAACTAGTCTGGGTGCAAATTTTATAAGAACGTGTGGTACAGGCGTGCACTTTTTCCAGAGCTGCTTGGGGCGGTTGATTTTAAACAAGGTTTGAGGGTCGGTTGCAAAAAGTTGTCATCGAGGTTGGCAGAGGTGCGAGCGGTTTAAACGAGGTCACGAATTCAGAAAAGCGAGCGCGATTTGCATAATGTTCATTTTCATCTGCGCCGCCACCAGTTTTTTCATTTTCGCCAATTTTTTGTTTACATCCAGAGTGTTGTCAACGTGATTTCAGCATGTTTTTATAATAATTCCAACATAATGAATAATTTTGAAATACGAGCTTTTTTTTCTCTGGAAAACATCTTTATTTCGTAAATAAAGACGTATTTTCCAGAGCGCTTGAGGATATGAGTTTTCTCTCGTTGTGAATGATTGAGTAAACTTTGTCTGTTATTTTGCTTGTGATGGCTGTGCATAATAGAAACGTAGTCCGTGCTAGGCATCATCGGCAGGATTGAGGTGGACGGAGGTGAATAGTGAAAAGATAAAAAGCTCGCCCATCCGGGTATAACAACGCTGTTATCAATATTTATTGGCGTGCCATTCAGGGGTAATAAATTTAAACAAATATCTCGCCTGTGAGCATTTTCTGGAATATTTCTCTTGCTGCCATGAAGGAGTTAGACTGGAAATAAAGCCGAATGTAGACGAGCAAAAGTTTCGCTTAAAATGCAAGTCGTAGCAAAAGTAAAATTTGTTTGGTATGCTCTTCTGACTTTGTTTCTGCATTGTGACCAAACCGGCAAAAATTGCACAAATGCACAAAATTTGAATAATGAATACTTATTGCTGCAACTGGGGTATCAATTCGGTAAAATGCTGGCACGTTGATTACGAATGCTACAAAAGTGCACCATCGAGGCTCATAAACTATTTCCAGTTTGTGCGCATTTTATGCTTATTATACTTCGGTGGGCCTAGAAATTAGTTGATGCATTTGTTAAGTTTATGCGACCAGTGAAATTAACTTTCATTCCACGCTAAAATTTGTTTTTAATATTGCGGTTTTAGCGCCGCGACGTTAATGTACCAAGGGTTGTGGCGTTGATAAAGTCCTCGCGTTAAAAGCATGCCCGGACTCACACAGTGCTGGTTTTAATTAGGGCGTTATTTAAAACCTGCGAAAATGGCCTCATGCTAATTAGAAATGCAAAGATTCTTTTATCTCGACGCGTGCTGGCGCCAACACTCGACGTTATGCCATTCACCAGATTTAAACTCAGAATGCGACAAAAAAAATAAAGAACGTTTTAAGGAAATTGTTTTCCGAGTAATTAGATAATTAGAAATGCGGAGCGTAGAAAGTTGGTCTCCTAAATTTCGCGCGATAAATTTAAGCGTAAGTTTAACCCATTTTTTCTTGTTACAGGTATGTGCTAGAGGCGATTGAATTGATGGAACACTAAAATCCGGAAATGGGCGCTGCGGAAAACTTAAAAGGTTTCTTTTGCCGGGTTTTTGTGTCTTTTGAGCATTAAACTGGGAGGAAAGTTTAGTTTTAACTTTAAAGTTCGGTTCGTACGCGTTTCTACAACGAGAGACCGAAGCTAATCAGGAAAATTACTTTTCCAATCTTCCAACAATCGATCCAAGTTTCAGTGCGAGTTTTACCTTAATGTGGTTCGTTTCTTTTTGTGTCTGTTTGCAGTGCTTTATTTAACCGCACCTTCCGAAGACTCGTGTGCTTGCTACCGCCTGGAAATGTCTCTTGGGGTTGTCTGCGCGCCTCTCCTTACATTATACTAACCGTTTAGTGGCCATTTTTATTTCATTTTTCGCGCCCTACATCCGAACAAGGTCTAGCAGTGATAAAAGGCAAACAAAATAAAATAAAGGAAAAAACAATCAACCGGTTCCAGTGGAACTAACTTCTTCTCATTCATTTTCTTGTTTACTTTAAGAGGAGTTGCAGGTTGAGCTTTTAGCACATGCACGAAGAAGGAAGGATACTACAATGTTAGGGATTCTGGAGGGTAAAGCAATAAGAATCTATAAAGCTTAATAGTTCCTGAGGTTAGAAAACCATAGCAATAAAAAGATGTGTCCTGGATTTTAATTTCACTTTTTCTGGTTACTGGACCGTGTAAAACTCTATGGAGTTGTTTTCTTGTGATAAACCAATGGAAAAATGAGTTTGGTGATTTTGCATTAAGGATTCATGCTCTGGTTTACTTTTAATATTTCCTGTTGACTCTATTGTTGTTGTTTGAGAAGTTA
>JAODGC010000010.1:3274248-3298962 GCA_027574925.1 Ecitoglossa quadriceps
TGTCTTTTACTCACCTGCCATATGTTGTTATGCAGTAGAATGGCAAATTCTTCTCCGACTATTTTCGATGTATTCAACCTCCAGCATTGTCTCTCGTTGTAATAACACGTCGTCGGTCAACTCATCATCGGTGTCGTGCAAGTCGCACTTGAGCACGCTTTTTGATACGTTTCGATACTTCATAGACGCGGATACTTTTGACGCCTCTTTGTGTAATTTTTGGATGAATCACTCGGGGGTGAGGCGAAACCCTACCCTGTGGAAAGAGCCACTATGACAAGACAAATATGGGGGAAAATAACGAGTGAAGAATGAAAGTAAGCGCGCACTAGGAGTTGCAGTTGTGTGTGACTACAAAAGATTTTAATGTCATCGTCGACAAAACGACGGGCTGACAAAAGCCGAACAAAAGTCTAGTTAGGATGCTTCAAACAGTGCTTCGAGAAGAGAAGTCGTAGTTGTCAGAGAAGAGAAAATGGCCAGCGCGTACTACTTTTTGATGAGATTAGTGCATGTGACTACATTTTGCTGGCGGTTTTGCCCACACAAAAGAAGCAGTTTAGATATATTACATATTAAAACCTTCACTCTAACGAGAAAGAAAGTTTCTCGTACATGAACTCATTTATAATGCAGCATTTAAATTCCGGGTGCTAACTTAAATATAAGTACTCAGAAGTAAAGGAAAAGTTTAATGTATCAACATTTTAGCCCGAGAAAAAATGCCCACGTTTCATGCGAGAAAGCTCTAGAGACTTGCGGAAAGCAAGCAACCCTTGCCGCGGAATGCATTAAACAACATTGAATTTCACTTTATTTTCGTCAGAGGTGACTGCTCCCTTGAGAAATTAATGGTATTTTATTTTGATCCTTACTTCGATTATATTAATGTATATTTTCATACTTCTTTGAGTGTGTATTGAAGGCGGAACGAGGTGAGAACTAATTGAAATAACAATTTTTTTTACTACTGTATGAACCAGTTACACGAGAGGCAAGAGGACAACAATGGTAATAACTGGCGCGGTCGGTGCCGGCGAAAAACTTCTGTGTCTTTTCATTTCGGTCGAGCCCCGCAACTGTCATCTCTGATCCCAAACCAATTTCACGACGATCCAATTCGAGCAAAACTAGGAAAAAACTAAAATAAAACGCACGAACAGAACACACGTTAAAACGTAAGAACAAAATGAAATTGAAGGGACATATTAAAATTTTAGAGTCTGTATGTACAGCTTATTTTTGTTGAATAAAAAGTAAAATGCATATTTTTGATATATCTAATTAAATTGAAATATGAAAATACTACAATGTTTGCCTGGTTTATCTCACCATTTCTATATTCGCTTTTGCAGGTGGGACGCATTCAACTACTCCATTTGCTAGACGCTTTTAATTTAAATTTCGTATTTCGCAGCAAGTCGCGTTGAAATTAAAAATGCATTGTTTGTTGTTGCTGTTACTTTCAAAGATGGCATACAAAAAAATTAATTTAATTAGTTGCCATACGCTGTCCGCGTCCAGTTTCCTGCATCCTCCTGGGTATCGTAAAACATAGCGTGCGGGAGGATGTTGAAAAAGGTACCCGGCGGAATTAGTGACAATTCGCTTCATGTTGGTATTCTACTTTGCAATTTGTATAATACTTTGGTGAAATATATATTTTTTTTCCAGTATTTCTTTACTTCCGAATGAGCTGAAAGTGGGAAAATATAAGAGATTTTACAATTTCGCTTAGCTTTAAACTCCATTTCCAATTAATCACACTCTATTCTTTTCTGGAAAATTCTATAAAAACATGTGGTAAAACTCAATTACGTCCTGCACATACATCACGCTCGCGATTTGTTCGTGTTAGTTCTCAGCTCAACTTAATGTTGAATTCGAGGAGTACCTAATGCCCTGTACGCACGACTAAATTACGGAATGTGACTTGCTCCCCACCAGCCAGCTCCAAGAGTTTCTGATTGGGCGAAGTACTTCGCATGGACCAAAAGTTGTACGGGATGGTTTTCAGAGTCAACTTATTTTTTGAAACAACTCACTACGACCTCCCATAATGTTGAAGAAATGTGCTTGTTGTTGTTGTATTCATTTCTGAATTCTGCCAGTTTGCTATTCTCCATTGCGGTTTCAGAATTAAACCGCAAACGATTTTGGAGCTAATAGCGCAAAGCGATAAACACCCTGCGGCTACTTACACAGAAAAATATATTAAATCACATCACACGCTGGATAAGAAACATCTCATTCATTCCTTTACGATGTGATGCATTTATTCATCTCGTGATTTAGTTATTTATCTATCCAGACAGCATCAGTGGTGCGAAAATAGATATTTATCAATTGGGCGAGACTATAATAAGACACTTGTAATATCGGAAGGTTATTGCAACGAAGTAGGTTTACATAAGAGTAATTCACTGCAAGTTGGGCTTTTATTTATCTATACTTAATGAACCATCTTCATTGATGGAATGGGAAGTGCGATGAGAGGATGAGACAAAGAGTGTCTCATTACAAGCTCCGACTTGTAGGGAAGAAAAATCCAGAGTTACAGCTGTAAGAAATGCTTGTACGCGTAGAAATACTCGGAGCTTGGAAGTATTCTTTTGCTTCCCCTCGGGTTGTCACAATGGGGGGAATGATTGATCAACCCCTTATCCAGATCATTACAAGTCATCTGAGACTACTAAGAATTCTTTAATGTAAGACTTCGACGCCATTTTTCTATAGTCGGATGGTTATCAGTGCAATTTATCAAATTATTGAGGATTAATTTGTGGAGTACAATTAATAGGTTAATTTGTTGTAGGATCAATAACTTCTTTTTGGTTCTGTGTTGAAATTGTGTATAGATGACGTGTGTTTTCCTCTTAAGCTTTCCTAATCTCTCAATCTTCTTATTTTTTTGCTCAAAATATGCACATATGATGCACATGATCGATCAGCTTCATTTTTCGGAAGCAAAAATAGAATACTATCGAGGGGTTACATCACAATGCTATTATGGTCTTTAGTACGCCCGTGTGTTGACATCAAAAGTGACAGCCGTATGTTTAACCCCCCAGTGATCCCAGTTTTGTCCTCGATGCGGATGCATTGTGAGGAGCCATGTGATTTTACCAAAGACTAATGCGACATTTGCCGCGACTCGAGAGACCTGGGAGACTCGAGTTGACAACGGGTGAAGTATTGTTAACAACCACGTGCGCACACCGCGGCTAAAGGGGCCTTGAACTCTCTATTGTCATCGAATGCATAGCCAACAATAGTTTGTCATACGTGCGGAATAATTTTAGACTTCATATATGCCACATCAATGGTAATGTCTGATTGAATGCTCTTGAATTCATCGGACGACAGCTAGGAACATTGAGTTTCAAGTGTTAATAATTCTCATTGCACCACATTGGTCTGTGTCAGCAGAGCACATCCTGCTTGTTGTTGCAAACAAAAATCTGGAAAGTTTGCGATGCACTAGGTTTTCGCATTGCATAGTTAACACATTCTTTCCTTTATTCTGGATCCAACAATTAAATTGTTTCAACACAGAATGTATGCACCTATCTTCCAACCATCCATTTATCAGATAAACGTAGCCCTTTTCGCCTCACAGCCATTCACACCCTAACATGCGCACTTCCGTCTGTCTTCTGACCATCGCTGCCCGACGTGCAGCCGACCAGCGACTTGGAACAATTAACACATTCAAGCTGGGGGGTGGTTGTGGGATATGCTGACTCTTGTGCATACTAGGCTTGTGCGTTAAGTGCAGCTTCGTGTAACGTCATTCTGTGCCGGCTTTCTTTCGAATTATTGGGGTGGAAAAAGTGCGCGTGGAAATTCTGCCGATGGAACTTTTCTCAAATAGCCGCGAGCCCAAACATGGCAAGAATTAATGCCCTTAAAAGAACTTCAACGTGTTGCAGAAAGAAATAAAATTCTACGTGATGAATATCTTTCATAACTTGGTGAAAGTTTCAAGATCTTCTAGAAATAAAAGAAACTGAAATATTTTCACTTTTTGCGTTGGTATAGATTAATATTAGAAATAACCCTTCTATAACCTTGAAATTTATTGTATTTGCAAGATATTTCAAAAGAAATTTTTCTCAGTAGACTTTGTCAGAAGTAATTGAATGATTAGGTTCTTATTCATTTTTACTTCAACGCACAACGTGGCATTCTCTTCTTCCTGTTTCTCTTTTTTGTTCTTGATTTGTCCGATATCCGGGCACCCTCTAGTTAAAAATAAATAGGCTGTCATTGGAATTTGTCTTGTCGGCTGAAGCCTCAGAAGCATTTTAAACTCGCACGTATCACTGGCATCTAGATCCAACCCCTTAGTCTTGTTCGAGGGGTAATTCATCTTGTCTCCGAAATTGTAAAGGTATTCCTGCTATCATCTCTAGGCAGTCGGAACTGTTGTCTCATCTATGCTCTGAAAGGAGTATTCAAAAAGAATCACAATCCAAGGAGCAATCCAATTTGCGCGAAAAGAATATTAAAGAATTTTAATTTCTTGAAAGCGTCTTCGATGTATTCATGGATCTTAAATAAACCGCGAACAAAATTGTTTTTTAAAAGAATGTAAAGAACCTGGGAAATCTATGAATTTGCATGCGGCGAGCATTAAGAAAGATAAATGTTCAGAGAAGGTTCATTATCCTGTCAGGATTTAATATTCTCCGTGAAAAAAGTATGTGTTATAAATTTTTAATTTCAGCGACTCTCTTTCTATCAAATTACTCATTTTTTCTATAATAGTTTTTTTTTTAAAGAAAATTCAACAACAACTAATCGTCCAACATTTCTGGAATCATGTAATTAAATATGCGTAAGAGGGAGGAGGGGGGAAGTGCAATCTGAAGAAATATTTGTGGTTAAACTCGTTGATAAATCACATTGCACCATGGCGATGCTGAGATTTTGCTCTGTGGAGGGTTGTTGGCATGTTCGTACGGAGTGCGAGTGCACATAACTCTGCGGTCGCCGCCGCCTCCAGCGCTACCGATTTGGCATTTGTCGCCTAGCGGTGAAGTGAAATGTGTGCACGTCCGCTTTGGCAGCGGCAGGGCGTACTTATTTTAAAACTAGCATCGGCTTGCATTCGAGACCAGCAACACTTTCTCGTTCATGCTGCTATTTTTGTTGAAATCACAAAACTCGCAGCAGCGGTGAAGAGGATTGAGGGGGCGATGAATTTGTAACGGTGCGTGAAATTGATCATTTGTATCGGGTTGGGATTTATTTTCAACGTTTAGGATTAACGTTGGTCACAATTTGTGAACAATGTCGGGGATTTATTTACTTTGAATGAATTTCAGTTTACTTTTCAAAGCCCTGAACTCTGGAATCATCCAATTTTGGTTACACATTCTAGAAATTCATGACCTTTCATAGTAGCTTCTCTTCTTCTCCATTCCTTGGAGCACGAAGGAATCAAATAAATTTACAATTTCGAAGTGGCGAATCGCTGAATAAATCGCTGAATAAACCCCTACGTCAAGTGGCTTCTCCACAATGTGAGCGCACGACGAAGACATTGAGGAAAAACCTATGAGACCATCTACAACATCCGAACCTACTATTGGTATAGTGATGAGATACTATTTTCCCGTATCCTGCTTCTTTCAGCTACGAGATTTTCCCAGCAGTCACTCAACGACTGGCTTTATAGTTAACATCCGCTCGGGGAACGCATAAACAACCCGATACTTCGATCCCAGCGTGGGTTTCACATGAAATGTACGACTTTTCGCACACCTCAATATGCTGAGCAGGCAGTGTATGTATTTGTGGGGCTAACCGTTTGGCGTTCATAAATATAAAACATGAACGGGTCGCGCATTTGCACAGCCTCTTTAAACTTTATGGTGCTCCTGCTCCCACGAAACGTGTCGTAATGGTGGTTAGTGGACAAATCGGCGCTTTAGAGCCTTTTTAGCTGCTGATTTTATTGACCAACCATGAAATGTTATTCGGGAAATTAGACTGGCAGACAGGCATGACTTGAATGATTATTTAATTCAAACAAACAATCACGATGTCTATCTTGCGCTGACTTCTGATTTTCTAGGCATTATTACACTTGGTAAACATTTCGTGTTAATTGACTGCTAGTCTAATATTTTCACTTGATTCACATTCCAGGAAGTTTTCCCTAGACTCTACTGAGTTGGGAATGAGCATTAAAACCAGTAACTTTATGCGTCTGTTGTTAAACCTTTACTTCCTACAAATACACTCTTTAGAAGTGCATTAAATATTCATAATTAAACATTTAATATTACCCAATATAATGTCTGAATTAACTTCTCTCGCATTAATATTGCGTGTACAATGCGTGCGTGATTAATATGCAGATACCTCATAAAATGGTGCCGCTTGTCTCTTGACTACCTAACGCTGCATAATTACGAATTAAGAACAACAATGCGTGCCCATATTTTACGTGCGTGTGCTGCGAACTAAATTGAGGTTCCTGGCAAGCTCGCAGCGTGAACTTATTCGTTTTCCTCGGAATAAATAACGCATAAACATCGCACAAGTGTTGCCAGCATCTGCTCATGCTGCTATATTACAAGAACCAGCAGTACGTATGTAAACTCTTCTTAGGTTTGTTCAGCAACAATGTTTTATCCAATGTTGAAATACTAGTTATGTTTTTTTCTCTATTGTAGACCTTGTGCAGCACATTGCACTGCGCGCTCGTCTCGCCAGCAAGTTGGGAATTAGAAGCGACTTGTTGGTTAATTAAGTCGTTTTGTCTCCTATTAAGCGACTTGATTATGCATAGACGTGTCTGTTTGGCGAGCGTGTACACTCTAATCCAATTCAGCTTCACTTGTCACAAGTGTCTACCCCTCGTGCATTTTGCACCCCGACACAAAAACAAGGCAAAATAACGACAAATGCTTTTAGAGAGTAGGAAATCTAATAAACTGCGCCACACAAAAAATAATTAACAGGCTCTATCAATTGGGTTTGGGGAGTGGGGTGGTGGGTGAGACAATTATTTTAATTGTTCCCAATTGTCCCCTAGGCAGTAAATAATTGCTGACGCATTTTCCTCTTAAGGAATCTCCACAATTCTAAGGTTTTGTGCTGCTCCGTGGCACAGGTTTTGGTAGAATGCAGTTTCCGGAGGCAGGGTGTTCATGAGGCGTGTGATGATATCTTGGTCGCCCTGGGGGTTGCATCTCGCGATGTGCATGCTGCAACCCCGGCGCAAATTTTCTGCTATATGGCGCGTGGCACCATTAACATGGTAATTTATCAAACTTTAAGACATTTCCTATCACAAGGCCGAATCTTGACAATATAGTGCGTGCTGGATTTGCCTTCCCACAGACAATATGCTACCTTCCCTTCTTGGAGACGGTTGGCACCCTCCCGTGGGACTGATCTTGTCTGCATATGCCATACATGTGCATCTTAGGGGATCATGTTAATCTGTGCATTGTGAGACGTTCCTACATCATGCCATTGTGTCTGTTTTCGGGATATTTTTCCAGTCCCGTCCAATTTTTTTTTTTTTTTTGCATGCTGCATGTGTGGTTCTTCCTGCGTGAGGTACGGACAGAAAGTTGATGGATTCGCTACCATTTTTACATGGACACACATCACTTGCGGAATTATTCTTTGCCATTATTCATTCTGGCATACAGCCACGTTTTGACGCGCACGGTTTCCAGAAAAATATATGAAAGTAGAAGTGAGTGGTAAACACGAAAAGTATGATAAATTTCGTCTTTTATTTAATTTTGTTCTTGACGGTGGAGAAAAATACTTTGCGTAACATTTAATTCACTGAGTTTATGACATATTTTACCTTTATTACACGCAGACACTATAAAAATATTATTGCACTCTTAATCCATAAAAGCACCGGACGTCGTCGATCAATTCTATGCATTTATATCCAGTACACGTGCTTTCACTCAGCACAGACTGCCATTGAACCCAATGAATCAGAAGTGCATGCAATCAAATCGACATTTTCGCCACACTCCCAACAATCGCAATAAATGTACTGCTGCAATTACCGAGCACACTCTGTATGCTCTGGTGGATTTCCTAGTTATATGTTATGAAACAGTGTGAATTGAGGCGACGATTTCGTCGCCTCCACATAAATCCTCCTAATGGTCGAATTAATCAATCCGATCTTGCCTCAAAGCTCGATATGCGCATTGCCAGTAGAGCTCTTACTGCCTCCGTGCTTTCGCTTGCTCAAAAGCAGGCATCAAGAAGCGTATTTGTCTTCTTTTGGTACTCCCTCCATCTGCCTGCGGTGGTGCTTACATTGAAGCTTTCAGTCTCTAAGTCGAGAAAAAAATAACTTGACGCATAATATGCAGAAAGTAAAAGCTCCAAAAAGCAAGTTAATTCAAATTGTCAGAAGCATTTAGCAATGAATTTATCTTAACTGCGGCTGCAAACGAGGAGCGTAAACGATTTAGTGGCACTCTTGCTGCTCGCAAAGTTTGGGCTTGGAGTTGCAAAGCGTTGCGTGGCTGACGGCGCGTGACGACGGTACTTACTCTGCACGGACTAATTTTTAATGATGCTTTGAATTCTGTGTAGTTCCTATTTTAAATTACGCATCTTTCGGATTTACCAAGTTGTAGGACGTTCTCAGTAGTGTTTCTTCGTCGGCGCAATATCATTACCATGTCTGATTGCGCCTCTTTTTCTTTAACTTCACACTAACATCCTCCCAGCCTGCGCACGCGCCTTAAATTATTTAACACTCAAAGTAGACAAACTATAATTATAATTTAAATGTTTTGGTATCATCCTTTGTTCCGCGCGCGTGAGAGGTACGTTGCATTAAAAATTCTAAAAGGGCACACTGCGATGTGCTTGTTTCTAGCAATAAACTAATTGGACTTTATTTTGGAAGTGGAACTACGTTTAGGAGTAACCACAGGCGGCGGCGACGACGACTATACGCCAAAATGTTCTTTAAGCAACATTTAACGAATGCAAAACTTTTTGCGCTTTCAGAGTTGTTTCGCGCTTCGACGGCTCGCAGTTGTTTGCTCGAGCCTGGCTTCTAGATTGCGACCCTTAGCCTGGTGTCTCTTCTGTAATTGTTGTTTATGGGACCATTATACGTATTACTTAGTGCGGTGTGTACGACTCCCTCGTGTGACCCCCGACTAGAGACCACTAAATTATCCCCGAAAAGTTCACTGCGCGCCGTCTTTGACGCATGATACTTTCACCATCAACTACTTCCTGCGGCCATTTTTTTCAAGTTCACCATGAATAATTTTCAATTTTCTTCACTATTCTATCTAAAACTTCTCAACGACCAAAGTTTACTTTTTACTGCCATCAAATTAAAATTAATGGACAGTTGCCAGAATGCGAACAATATTTTTGATACAATTGAAACCTCGTTAAATTTCTATTGCAACGTAAAGTTTGCAGCAAACAACTAGTTTTTACGTTATGTTATTTGGACGGAAAAGTTTCGATTTAGTTTATTAAGGCTTTTCCGTAATTTGTACTCGCATTTCTGTTTTTATTTTGCGTCTCGCCAACATTCCCAACTCTAACTACTCCCGATCACAACTGGAAAAAATTTGTGTGTCTTTTTTGCCAACGACATGCTCATTTTTAACACCCACTCCATGTAGCCGATCAACCCTTTCATGCGATATCCACTGCACGCAAGCGAAAGCATATAAAATTGCCTGCCCTCTAAGATTTATTGTGTTTCGATGCTTGCATTTTCACATCGTTTTTCCTGGAAAAACTCTCGCTATCCAATTTCTCCCCGGCCTCCGCATCACGCGCTTTGGATGTGTTTTAATTAACGCAACAATAATTCACCCCTCTTGTCCGACGATATTGGCGAAAATCCTTGTCACGAATTATTTAAGGAGCGTCACTACGCCTGACTACTTCTACATTAATTGTCGTATTCTAATTATGCTCGAAATCCTAGTTCAAGTGGTTTGTGGCGCAATATGTCAACTACATTCGTTTTGCTTTTCATTGACTTCGTTAACTTGTCATTTTCACACTGTCCTCGTTGCAGTATTGAAAGCGTCGGTTTGTAAATTGCGTTTGTTAATTCAGTTTGAATTTGATGAGATTTTTTGTGCGTTGCAGTTTTGTGTGCGGCACAAACACCCACGTTGGAGATCCAACCGAAAAGCCCAACGATCATCAAAGCAGTGGGGCAAAGTTTGGCCCTGACGTGCAAACCGAGCGTGCAGGATCCTAAGCTGATATCACAGTTGGAATGGCGTGATCCGAAGAATAGAAAAATCGACAATACCAATTCCGATTCGCCGTTGTACATTCAGGTGGGTACTTTCACGTCGCCCGCCCTACGAATAGATAACTCTTGCAAACGGGCAATCTCGACAGCAGTTATTTTGCTAAGGACACATTGAAATGGCCATGTAGCAAGATGGAGGTCTGTAGATGAAGGGATTTAATTTGAAATGGGTCTAATAAGATTGTCAGCCTTATCGGTGCTACTTCAAGGACAAACAAAATCCATTCTTTAGTTTTTCTTCTAAATATTTTGTTTTTTCCTCCTCGCAGAGAATCAATGGCGAAACAGCAGCGGTTTTGATTTTCACAAGACTGACCGAAAATCTTTCCGGTAACTATATGTGCACCGCCAAGTACGCAAATACCGAACCTCTAGAGGCATCAATTAAAGTCGAGACAATCAGTGAGTACCATTCGACCTAATTAACACATCAAAGCTGTTCTGCCCGAATTACCGATTCAATGACCAATATATTCCAATTTGCAGTTGACATTACTTGGACCGATGCGCCTGAATCCCAGTACCCAATTTTGGGCAAGGACTTCAAAATTCGGTGTGAGGTTCAAGCCAATCCCGCACCAATCGTAGATTGGGTGCGTAATGGAGCTCCGATCGTCAACAATGATCGCTATTTCTCCGATACCAAAGGACTACTCATCAAAAATGTACGGGAATCGGACGATGGCGTCTACACCTGCCGAGCGGTGGTCGTTTCCACCGGAAACATAAAAGAACGCAATATCAAGGTAAATTCAGTTAGCAAGGCATGCTGTGCTGTTCTGAACGTCAATAACGCGATTCGTCGTTTATAGGTCGAAGTTCACATCCCACCTGCGCTGGATGAAATCAAAGAGGTTTCCATTGTTGAGGGTGAGCAAGCTACTGTCCAATGCAAAGGTACTGGAAAACCACCACCACAGTACACTTGGATTAAAATGAACAGCAGGCAGAATTTGGCGGAAACGGATAGGTTTGATGTCAAACAAAACACGGGACTCTTAATTATCAATCGCGCAGAGTACAATGACAACGATGAGTATAAGTGCATTGCCGAAAACCCAGCTGGTCGCGTTGAGACCAAAGTGAAAATTAATGTTTTGATAAAACCACGTATATACGAATTACTTAATGTAACCGCTCCCGTTGGAACTGAAACTCGAATTATTTGCAAAGCATTCGGTCGCCCTACACCCAATATTGTGTTCCGAAAGAGGAGTTCTCAGGATGCATATACTATTGGACAACAAAGGGCAGATTCCAGGATTGTTATCGAACAGAAAGTTGACGAATTCAAGGGCGAGAATTTCGGAACTTTGAACATTTATGGTTTGAACAGAACAGACGATGGTCTTTATGAGTGCATTGCTGAAAATAAAGTGGGAAGTGCCTACAAAAATGGACATATCACAGTGGAATTCAAACCTACGTTTGAGAAAACCATGGATTATCCACCTGTCTGGACCTGGGACAACAAGCCTGGCAACTTGACATGCATTGCCGAATCGATACCGAATGCAACTGTCACCTGGAGGTTGGGAGGCGTAGAAATTCGGAATGGTCCCACAATGAAGATCGAAGACCGCGGACCGCAGTCCAGCCTGATTGTCTGGCCCTACCAGGATAAGAGGCTATACACCAAGTACGAATGCATTGCTAAGAATAAGTTGGGTGAGGCGACCAAGTATATCGAACTGAAAGAAGCGACTGTGCCTTTGCACGTTCAGCAGGTAACGCGGGCTGATCTGACCGCGACCACAGTGAAATTCAACATCGTCGGTCCTCCGAATTTGCATGGATTGTCATTAAAGGCATTCATTGTGCAGTACCAGACGGAACGCGAAGGAACATGGGATACAGCCATCAATCGAACATGGAGCATTGGTAAGTGAAACAATGTGCAAAACAACTAGAATATATCTCGAACTTTACTCGCCTTGGAATCAATTTATTTCCATTTGTATTTCTTCTTGCTACACTATACTTTTTTGACCTGGATATTGTGGTAGCCTTGGAGGGATACAAAATTATTTGTTCGTTTCTATTCCCAGATGCACCATACATCGTCGAGAATCTAATTCCACAAGAGACATACAACTTCCGTTTTGCGGCGAAGAACGACGTCGGCTTGGGAGGCTTCAGCGCCAACCAACAGATAACGATGCCCCGTCGTTCAGTCCCCACCGAGCCGAGGATTCTTGTTTCAAATCTCGAAGAGACCAACACACGGGACTACGTTGCCCTAAGCCCGTACGCTGATCACTTTGAACTCAGGTGGAATGTCCCAAGTGACAACGGCGATCCAATCGATGAGTACATTATTAAATACTGCATCGTAAGTGTCAACAATAAATTTTGTTGCAAGATCAAGTGTTCTACTTTAATTTGTCCCGCAGAGTCGCAAAGTAAATGGTGAATGGCGTGATTCCGAAGACGAGTGCAGTTCCGAAATCAAACAATCGTACACGTACACTAGTTATGACCTAAGTCAACTCAGCGCAGACACAACTTATAAAATTGAGTTACGAGCACACAATGCCATCGGACACAGCCTCCCAGCAGTGATTCGTGTGAAAACCGCCCGAGGTAAGCAGCAGCAGTATTTTAGTTACGACGCTACTCTTTCCACTGGAGGCCTGCCCCATAGTGTAGCAATCGATAAAGTTTTAGTTTTGTTTAGTTTATTGATTGCGTTTACCATCGCGACGGTGCGAATGTGATTCTTATAACGTATTATTGACATTCATTCGACTTTTCCAAGATTTTTTCTGTGTCCCTACTATTCAAGTGCATTGTAATTTTGATGATTTTTTTTATGTTATTCTGTAGTAAGTTAAAAGTGATTGATAGGGTGGATGGGGTGTGCTTGAGATAAGTGTTCTGATGTGTTGGTAATTAACTAAATGAACCTACTCTTTGTAGTAGGAAGATACTACGGGACGGCGTCGAGCACGACGATCTCGATACTACTCCAAGCTGCGTCTCTGCTCATAACATGTTTAAGAAAGTCAAATTTAGTCTAAACTTCACTCCTGTCACCATTTTGATTACATATGAGTTTCCCAAGTTAGGTAGTCAAATTAAATTTATTTTTCGAGGAGTTTTAAGTCATTTTTTTTTAAATTTCTTATTAACAACTTTTGCCCCCCGAAAATCATACACTCAGTAATTTTTATATTGAACAAACTTTATACGATATTCTTTCATAACTAATTATGAACTGACCAGTATTATCTACATACTCGTATTTACTGAACAAAACTAAACACTAAATAAATTGCAAATGTTGAGGCAACGTTTTTCGTAAGTCAATTATTCTGAGCATGCGAGTTAGTTGACGTTTCTTTTCACGTTCCATAGCGAAATTTCTTGGTGTT
This sequence comes from Ecitoglossa quadriceps, assembly GCA_027574925.1. Classification (NCBI taxonomy): domain Eukaryota; kingdom Metazoa; phylum Arthropoda; class Insecta; order Coleoptera; family Staphylinidae; genus Ecitoglossa; species Ecitoglossa quadriceps. The sequence goes on from JAODGC010000010.1 coordinate 3,287,926, forward strand.
CTGCATCTGGATGTGTCTGATTAATGTCCACTTATGTCTCACGAGCCCAAAGACTACGAACCGTCAGTCAATATACTGTTAACGAGAGCAGAAATGTACATTTCCGAATCTACTTAAATCTGGTTGGAGTAGTTGGAGTAGCTGTTTATTTGTTTGCACGTCGTTCCCAGAACTCAATTTACAAGTTTTGCGATCAAGTTTTTAATATTGTTGTATCCGTTTTTATTGTAAATCATTTATGAGTGCTTGAGCTGGCATTGCACAATTAAAAGTCGCAAATTGACAATGCTACCTTATGAACTCGATTCAGTAATTACGTTTCCATAGATCGATTCTGTCTTAAATGTCCCTTGTTTAGTAATGGCACTAACGATTGGTATCACGATTGTTGCTATCTGTTATTGATCAATTGTTATAACTTAGTACGGTTTATTTTTGTTGTATGTAGTGTGAATGAGCATGAAGAACGAATGTTACATTACGTAGTTAGTTGATTGTATTATGGTATTATTATCTATAAGATCCAATTATTATGGTATTGACGTACAAAGAAAATAAGTGCAGCACACGTACACGTCGTCTTCGACATGAAACAAATACTGCCAGAATATACTGATAATTGTGAAAATATAAAGTAATTATATTAATAATAAGTATTTGCGAGCAAACATTATTCGGACTGCATTAAGTATGAAATCTCATTTCATTTGGCCAATCAATGCGTTGAAAATATATCATTTGTTAATTGAAGCATGCATTAAATGCACGTGACATTTTAAGCATGTTATGTTTGTAATTGTAATTAATTTGTAGATTGAATTACTTTATTAAAATTATGACAATAACATAACTTAAATTACTTCGCATTGATGCTCATTGACATGATCCACACATTCACGAAAATCATAAGTACATCATGCTCATAACGTGAGGCATTTAATTTACATTCTCCTTTTTTTTTTTAACGTAGTACCACAAATATGTCGTATATATTAAACATAGAATATATTTATGAATATGTTACTTGTAAACTTATCAAATAAGTTTATAGATGCATATTGCGTTGATTATTGAAACTTTTATTATCATTACGATTATGAATCGAAAAGAAAATGTTTTGTAACTATATACATACTAAGTATTATGGACGTGATAAGGAATGGGAGACGGCAGAGTGGGACGGTTAAGATAAAAATGATAAAACTTGCGTAATGTGCAATAAGTGTTTTATTCCTTGCTCAAAAAAATATATAAATATCTTTTCTGTAGTAAAAAAAAATCCTCAGAAGATACCCCAATTATTGTATAGATTTATTTTATTGTTTATTTTATTTTTATTTAGACAAATGATGCTTTTGTGATTTGGAGTGATGTACAGTGGCTTTTTCTGCAACATGGAAGTGAAGTAAATTCGTATATACAGAAACAGACAGCATTTGTCTCATTAAGTTATTATTCATGCTTCAAAGCTACCGTCTGCTTCTGTATATACTCATTTGTTATGTGTGTGCAATGAAACTGAAGAGTTTTGTGCGCGTTTTGGCGAGCGAGAGCGAACGACGATGGTGGCCTCGTGCGAAACGAAAAAACCCCGCAACAAATTGCATAACTCGTACGTAGATTTACATCTTTCTGATGGATGTAAAGGTATATAACATCACTAATGGCCTAACTAGTGGTATTTGTACATTGTAGCTGGTAGGATTAGAGTTGGTCTGCATGCAGGGGGGGCATTATTACCATTATACCCGCCATTTCCATTTCATTATTTACTATTCTCTGCGCTTTAATTGCATGCAGTTCCCTTTTTGTCCATGTTTGTAGCTCATATTTTTCCAGGCTGGAGTGCATATTTAAATTACGTGTAACTGGAGAAGATAACTGACCCTTCTGACTTTATTTCTCGGTAATACAAGCGCCACAGGGCAATAAAAACGGATTAAACAATTAATTTTATCACTTGCTGTCTTTTATGATGTTTTATAGTGTACATAATTTTGTACTTTTGCGCAATTTTTCTGAATATCTTACATGCAAGCAAATAATTTACCTACTGGACATCGGGAAGATGTTCCAGACACTGAAATATTAGAATAGCATGCAGTTTATACAACTTTACAGACATTTACTGTAACTTTATACAGCTTACAAAGAATCTACATTTCATATCTAATGTGAATTTGTATAAACAACAAGAACTAGATTTTCTATTCATTCATTTTAGGGAACTGTTGATGCTTGTTAATCACATTGCGTTAATGTTCGAAAGTTTCAATTTACACTTTGACTAATACGTTTCTATGGATGTAACTCTTCTCTGGACGTTAACATAATCTCATTCTTCGCATCGTTCTAAATTCTTCTTGAATGTGTTAAGGTGCTGACGTATTGACATTCCACGAACCGCCAGTTATCAGCAGCACCATGATCATTGGTATCGTCGTGGCCGCCGTGGTTTTGATCCTGATCGCGGTGGATGTTACCTGTTTCTGTGTAAACCGTGCAGGAATCATTGCATTGGTCTTCTCCAGGTCGAAAAGAATGGATGAAGAGGATCCTAAACTGAGCAGGTGAGATTACTTAATTAATTACCTCTATGCCATCAAATTGCTAAAAATGTGCCATTAATCATATACTCATCAATCTCATCCCTTTGTCCAGAAAAAAAGACGTAAAGAATGTTTTAATAAATGGACAATTATTAATATAACAAAACTAAACGTTGGATGTGTTTTGTGGTTTTAAATATAATAACTTTTTTATTAGTAAAATGTTTATATTTTGATCAATCTAATGTCCAATTTTGCAATGAATTTGGAAGGCACTATTTTTAACATTAGTACGAATGTATCAGTCTATACAGTTGGCGATTTCCGCTGCCTTATTGCAGTTACAAAGCTGCCCCGGCGCACCCCAACAGCCTCAATCTACCACTACCTGTAAAACTGGCTCCCTCACCTGCGTAAGAATTCTCAATACATTTGCTCGGGAGTTATTTTGATATTTTGATTTTTTTGGCTACGTACATTTCGATTTTAATTGAATTCAATTGATTATCATTGCGCATGTTGCAACAAAATTTACGAGTGCCTTAATTGAAGAATTGGTGACCATTCCATGGAGTGACAATTAACAATTATGAAGCATGTTTTCATTAAATATTACAGAAGTAGATATAAACTACTCCATAGTCCATTCTGCCATTCACGCACGTTTGTCTTGCTCTAATTTGTAATGTTCATGTTTTATTTGCTGCCTGCATAAATCAGAATGTGAATGATTTAGGTACCCAGAGAGTTTTAGATAAGGCACTAATTTTTTTTATGTTTTTAGTGATGAAAAAGAACCTCTTAGCCCTGAGAATCGGGACAACACTCCTTTACAACCAGTAAATGGCGAAAAGAGAAACATCTCAGTGGAATTCGATGGTAAAGGAGTTAAGACCACATCTGGTGCCACAATTGGACGACATTCTGCAGTCTAATAAGTTGGACCTCGACCATTTAAAAATCATCAGGAAAGAAGATTTTATATGACGTATCAAAGAGCCGTAAACCGTGACAACAGATTTGCAGTTGATTTCGAAAAACTTTGTTCTAAAATGTTGTCTAAACTATTTGTATAAATTGTGGTTTGCATAATTATGAGTAATACTGTAAAGCACTTCAATAAGTTACTGCAAATATTCTTTGGCTATTAGCTTCAAGTGAACAAACGATTCAACTGCGACCATATGTAACTCAAATTATACAATCCAATGTGCCAAAACCATGCGACATTTTCACATTTATAAGAATTTGTAAATGATATATTAGCTAGTAGCTTTTTATACGATGTTTATCGAGCCAAAGTGAAATTACGATTAAGTATTAAAAATGATTACTTTTTAACATAAGATTTATCAGACACATTTCTCAAACTTGTGCGGAAGCTTGGCGTTTTGTAAAACAGAGTGATACACCCTGATCACGCGTGTTTCGTATGTGCGAGTGCAAAAAGTAAATTGAAGCTAAGAAATATTTCTATATGAAGACAATGCTTTTAATGTGAATTTCATGTATTATATAACTATTCTATTCAATTACTAGTGAAGTAATTTAATGTATATTGTTACCGTTTTCATTTTGACCTTAACGTTATCTTATGTAATTTTAGTTGATATTAAGCATTTAGTTGTTAGTGAGTTGTCTCATCAAATGGATTTGCAATAGGGTACTTAAAGATAGTTGAGCAAGTCTGACTGAATGCAATGTAATGCAAATTTTAAGTGCATTTAACAGTATTTTAGTTTAGTGAATCGTATATTATTGCTGTGTAAAAACGTCTTAAATACATGTTTTCCATGACAAGCATAATCAGTTATTGATCTATTTTATGATTTTCGTATTGCAAAATAATCTCAGCTTATTTATTTCTATTTGTGCGCTTCTTTGGTGTAGTTTGCCAGTCTAATTTCCAAGCAGTATTTTGGGAATCTCAATTGGAACATTTAGATCAAGTCATATGTAGCTGCTGAATGAAAAAAAATGTCTTTCTTATTATCCCACAACAGATTGCAGCTGATTCACTGCATCTCATATTCATAGACAATTATTGTAAAAACATTTAAATAATATGAGTAAATTTTCAGTGCCCTCTGGCTACTGTTCTCAAACAGCTGTTTCTTGACGCTTGCCAGTCGTCTGTCAAGCATAAACGCAAACACTGTTATCGAAAAAGAAATTGAATTTAGTAGCAATTAATAAAGATTACATATTTAAGGTATAACGCGCAAATTCGCCTGCCTCTTGTCACCTAACAATTCCTGTATAACAAGTATGTAGGTATCACAATATTCCAATCGAATTCGTGGCTGTTTGCTACAGAAGAGCGCGCACAAATTTCAGTATACCGTAGATTCAGGCACGCAAAAGTGCTACGCAATTTGTGCCGTGCAATTTGTATATTTATAGTCTGGCACATTACACCGGAATTTAGGAATTGATCCACTATGGACAGCACGATTATTACTGATGGTGGCGATGGCGATAACGCTGCCAAAGAGGCCAGTAGCAGTCTTAACTTAAACCGGACAATCCACGTTGAAGAAGATCTTCATGAGCTTTCGGACGTTGAACGCATGCATGAAGAAAACGCGAAACGCTGCAAAATGGCTGAAGACTCCTCTGATTTGGGGGATAAGATTTGTAGCCTAGAGAACAACTTGCAGCCTTCACCCAGCAGTGCCAATCAAAATAAAAAGTCAATGCGCAATTATTGTGAAGCTAGTACTAGTTCATGTTATACTTCATCTACTGAAAAAGATTCACAATTTCAATCAGCTTCTTCAGGTATGTAGATCATTGACAATGGTAAGTGAAGATTGATGTATTACTTGTAGTTGCAGGCCACGAATCATCACCATGTAAGAAACCAAACAAAGAGAAAACAGCATTATCCCATTTACAAAATGCACCAACTTCTAGTCCATCAGATGATATGTTAGACAGTGATGATGATCCAATACTCCCATCTCCACCTGCTGAAGATGTTTCTGTTGACACATCTATGGGATCATTTTTGTTTGCATCTAATGATGAGATCCTCCCATGTACTTCAGCCCTCAATGATGAGGATGAGGTGTCTATCATTGCATCTATAAGATCTGACTTGCTCAGATCAAGCACTATTTCAGATGTGTCCAATGATGAAGACGTATTTCCCGATGATGAGCCTGTACTTCCGTCTCCATCAACTCTAAATGATGAAGATGTGTCTCTCAATGCCTCTATTAGATTAGACTTGGGGAGAGTAGGTAGCTTATCAGACATTACTGATGAAGATGACAATTTTCCCGATAGTCCATTAACACTTCGTCTTAGTCTTGACTTCGACGATGACGTAAAGCCTGCTGTTTTACTCAAGGAGAAACCCAAGCACAACTGGTTTATTGTGCCCGAAATTATAAACAGACAATTTGGCACTAGCCCCAATCGTCAGTCCTCCATACATTTTCAGCAAAGATGCTATGGTTCACTACATTGCGTTGAACGCTTGGAATTAATGTACAAATTAGACAAGCATACAGGCTGTGTGAATTCAATCAACTTCCACCCAAATGGGAGTTTATTAGCAAGTGGTTCTGATGATCTGGAGATTGTGTTGTGGGATTGGAAGTTGGGCAATCCATTGCTGTCGTTTCAATCGAAACATAAGAGCAATGTATTTCAAAGTAAATTTATGCCTTTAACCGGATCGGATCTACATATTGTTACGTGTGCTAGAGATGGGCAGGTGCGTTTGGCACAGGTATCAGCCCAGGAAGGATTGAGGAGCACTAGAAAACTGGGAAGTCATCGAGGACCAAGCCATAAGTTGACGGTGCTGCAAGATCAACCACAAGTTGTCATCTCAGTGGGTGAAGATGGACTAGTATTGAAACATGACTTACGAAATTCAAAACCGGAACAGTAAGTTACATGTTCTCGAGCATTCATCAAAGGCACTGATGTGATAATTTATTCTTACAGGATTATTACTGTACATCGTGATGATTCCGATGTAGTAGCTTTGTATAGTGTCAGCAGCAATCCAGTAAATACCAATGAATACTGCGTTACAGGCAGAGATTATCGAGTTAGAACCTTTGATCTGCGAAAGGAGAATAAAGAACTCGCCCTTTATCATCCTTTTCATGTAAGTTTATATTTATGCACAACTTTACATGGAATTCTATATTGTTTCTACTTGTAGACCGTTAGTGATATGCAAAAACATCTTCATGTGACTTGCGCTGTGTACAATCACAATGGATCAGAAATATTAGCTTCCTACAACGACGAAGATATTTATCTTTTTGATACTAAAGGCAAGGAGGGAACTTATATGCATTGCTATCAGGGACATCGCAATGAAGCTACGATCAAAGGTGTTAACTTTTTTGGTCCCAAGTCAGAATTTGTCATTAGTGGTTCTGACTGTGGTTTTGTTTACTTTTGGGAGAGGGAAAGTGAGGCAATTGTGCAGTTTTTGCGTGCAGATGATAATGGCGTCGTAAGTTGTTTTATTTAAAAAGCTTTTTATTGAAAGATTAATTTTGAGTGTTATACTTAGGTAAATTGTTTGGAGCCACATCCACAACTGCCTTTCCTTTGCACTAGTGGTCTTGATAGAGATATTAAAGTATGGGTGCCTTCGTTTGAGGAAGATCCCAAGATGACGCATCTCCTCGAGACATTGAAAATGAACCTTAAGGAGCGTTCGCACTGGTCGACTGCATCTTCCACGGAAGTAGAAAACGCCAGAATTCTGTGGATGCTGTGGAGACAGTTTAACACCACTGAATTGCTAAGGGTACCACCTTTTTCGTAAAATCAAGCTGAAATTACAAGAAGATTATTGATATAAATACAAACTTATTGCGCTAGTTTATATAATTAATCGTTTTGTGTTTCATGCTTGTCCATCTTGTTAGTTTTGTGCATTGACTAGTGATTGTTTTTCTCTCTTGTAAAATGCAGAGAATTGCTACCGATGGACGCAGCAATCACTCTAGCTCCAGCGATACCAATTCGATCTCCTCCTCTTCATCTAGCGTGTTCACGACTACAGCGTCTGAGAATGAAAGCGATGAGGGCCCTGGCGGTTGCACGCCATCTTAATTGGCTTGTGATATATTCATTAATTAATAACGCAACTTTGCGATAATCGTCAGAAAGGAGATAAGATTCGTCCCTTTTATTACTTAGGACTAAAATTTGTTTCCACTCAAGCATGAGGACAAAAATATCTTAGCGAATAAAACGCGAGGGTGAAACTCAAATGGATTGTTTCTATGTATCTATTGAATATATTTTTGTTAACATTGTCTTGTGACTGATCGATTGCCATTAGGCGGGAACCCGTGGTATTTATGGCAGAAATTGAATTATTCTGATGTATAAGTTATTGTTAGTGGACGTTTGTGGAGGTTTTATTTAATTGTTTAATTACTTATTCGTTGTTATGAATTATTTTCGGAATATCAACGTCTTTTATAGATAAATCTTGTCTTTTAGATTTAATTGGCAGATATTTTGTAAATTAGATCATTTTCAGGTAATTTACAGCAAAAACTGTACTACGAACCAATTAAAAAATGATTAAATAAAATACTATTGTTTGTATTTGTTCTTATTGTTTTGTTTATTAGTCATTTTCATTTTTCTCATTAAGAGGGTATAATAATTTTAGCTCTAACATTTACGTAAATAATTTCTTAAAAAGAAAGTAATAAATAATTTAATACAAAGTAATATAACAATTTCCGTATCAATTGGTTATAAATTGAATTTTATACGTTCTGTGCCATAACACATTATCTTCTAATAATTCTGTTTCCATTATCTTAAATTAATTACTTTTTGCAAACATTAAATTATATTGGTATTATTTTATAAACAGTTGATGTTCTACTAAATATTTTGGGATATCTCAAGCCTATAAACAAGAGAAGGAGGGAAACAGTATTTGGTTGTTGGTGGAACGCTCAGGTAGGTATGGCCTCTACTTTGATGACAGGTAAGCATTTTTCAATAGTTGGATAAAATCTATTACAGAATTAACTAGTTTTGCAGGTATCTACAGTTATAAAGATTTCCAAATTTTTGGAGATTTCTATGAACAAAACGACTCAGCCTGCTTCTGAATAGTGTACAGAAGATGTCTGGACCAGTTTGAGCCGTGAGAACATAAAACGAGCAAGTACATTGCTTCCAGAATTGGTTTGTTATTGTTTACGTTCGACGCAACAAAACATTCCACTACGCCTAACAGTTACACCTTCAAGTGTGATTAAATACAAGCGGGTTAACAAATCGCAATCTCTAATTATACATCAAACAAGAGCGCATCGCGCAGTTGTGAGTATTGATATAGTATTTCCTCACACAAAACCATATGAGTTTTATTCATTGTTGTGTTTCTTTTATATGTTTGCTAATTATTGTTTTATTGTAGGAACAGGCTGGATAATATCTGAATACTTGATTATTTCTATTTAAGAAAATAATAGATGATATTTTTTTAAACTATGTAACAAAAGCCACCATCATGGGCAGAAGGTTGTAAGAAACTTCAAAATTATTATTCAAAGTATAAATAAAGTGAGATCACAAACACAGAACCACACCAATGAATAACAAAAGATGCAATGGTAAAATTAGTTATAAGTGAATTGGCAATTTGTTGCACTTTGAATTTATAATCTGATTCATCTAAGTCCTTACAGCAATTATAGCAAGAGGAGAATGTTAAGTAGCTAAACAAAGCTACTTTAAATTGTATCTTAATCACAATTAGTTTGTACCTTCAAAAATAATAAGCGCCATAAGTAATTTTATTAATGTTTTAAAACCAGATTGCAATGCGCTCACGAAATAACGGCGCCTTGGGCAATCAAGAATGTGCTCTAATAAAAAATTGTCTAAAACTATTGTATATATTAAGTTGAATGTTACTGTAGATTAAGCAGAGTGTACTGATAGTAGTATTGTTGGGTTTTTTAAAACCAAGGTGCAATTATTTCAGAAGAAAACCGCCTTTTGGGTACTACTATATAAGTTACAATGAACAATTCAAGGCTGCTCCATCTAGATCATTCAAACTAGTTTACTAATTAGCCTAAATGTTACTTTAGATTGATTAGTTAGTACCTATTGATTGATTAGTAGATACTTAGGGTGTTTTAAACTCATTGTTTAAGGAAAAACCGTCAATGTTTGCACTTTTCTCAAAACACGCGGTAGAAAGTTGCAGTTTTTACGCAAACTAATTATGCCAGAATGATATTTGTAATGTCAACCAATAGTTTAATAATTGCGCTTTTATTTTTTGTGCAAAATGATATTTGTCAATTATTGCACTTTTGTTAAAACGCGCTGCAGAAAATTGCGGGTTTTACGCGAACTAATTAAGCCAGAATTAATTTGTTTATTTCAATCGATAGTTTAAGAGTTGCATATTTATTTTATATAAATATTAATTGCTTAAACTATTAAAAAGGGGGCTAAAATCATCCTCAAAAGTTGTCCATTCTCGCACTTTTCTTAAAACACGCTGCAAAAAATTGCAATTTATATGCAAATGAATTTTGATAAAATTATTTTATTATTGCTAACCAATAGCTCTAGAGCTGCGCTTAAATTAATGTACATTTTAATTGTTTAAACAATTTGGAAGTACGATAAATTCAGCTTCGAGAACTGTCAATTCCACATAATTTATAACTACTTCTAGCTAATTAAGCAACTAACTAGCGACAATGAAGACACACATTAGACATTACGGCAAATTTTGGCTTGCTTTAAACGGCAGGTGAGCCAGGTATCGCGCAAGATGCCCGGTTTGTTATTGTTTACAGACGAAAAAAGGGTTGCAAACCGTTTCGCATCAGTTGCACATCGATCGTAGAAAGATGCTCGAGTTTAGTTACTCTATTAAATACAACGCGGTAAACGTAACGCAACAAATGTATTAAAATTATTTTGTGGTATCTTTTGTAAATTGACGACTGCAGCGCAAGAGAAAAGTTTTCAAGATACCGTTTGTGTTTGAGATTAATAATGCAATGTAAGCAGACAAAACTTAAATTGGTGTATAATTTATTTTCAGTAATTGCCGGAATAAATGGGAATCAAGACCATTGTGTTATTCACGCATGCAGATAGCTGAAGAAAATAAAAAAGTTCTTTTCAGAACTAGAATATTGTTTGATTAAGAAATAACTTTGTATTTATTTATATGTATGGGTTTGTATTATGGGTAGTTTGTTATTAAATACGTAGTAATAAATACGTCTGATGTTATCTCTTCCGTAGTTAGTAGAATGGCTTGGTGGTTTGGAGCTAAGCGTGGTAACCCAGCGGTCTTGGGTTCGATCCTCAGTTCCGAGCAGGGCGTTTTACAGAAACTTGCAATGACAAAAACAAATGACTGTGCCGCTCAAGATGGGTCTTCGCCGGCTTAGCCGGCGAAGACCCATCATATAATGACTTCGCCGGCTCCGCCGGCGAAGTCATT
>JAODGC010000010.1:3299062-3310855 GCA_027574925.1 Ecitoglossa quadriceps
TCTACGATGTAAATATTGATTTTAGGATCATATGTTCACATATATATCCAATTCTACCTTCAATGTGGCCATCATGTGGCTTCAATGCCAACTTTTGGCCGATGTTCAGAATCTGGATTTATTGGACTTTTGGTAAATTAGTTTGATATTAATCCGGGTCCAGCGTGAATATATGGGTTATAATTTTAAAATTTTACAAAGTGGTATTTTTGTGGTTTTTTTTTTTGATTGAAATGCAAAATTTAGGAACGGACAACGTTGACGCTTAACTGTTAAATATAGAACGCAGTGGTTTTAACACTAAGAAGCCTATGAAGTAAAAATATGTCATTGATTTTAGTTGCAAAGATTTGATGTTACAAAACCGATTTTGACATGTTGTCTTCTTCAGTATGTCTGTGTTGGATTCTTGTTTATTGATTTACGCAAGCAGTGGTCAGCGGTGAAGAATTTGTCTGTCATTTCATCATCATGTATGTTATTCAGATAACTCTTATCTGAATTTTATTTTTAACTTTGTAACCCCAAGTATACAAAACCAAGAATTTATTCATGGCTACTCTCAACTGGGTGAAAATGTCTAAAGGCACCTCAAAGGAGTGTGTTACATTGCGATGGATGCGTTGCATTGTAAATTGTGAAACAAAACGTTAAATGTTGAAGATGAAAAATTGCTTTTGTGCATAAGAACCAATACATTATTTTTCGGTAGTTCTCGAGTTCCGGACTACTTCACAGGAGATTCCATTTATCGAACAATTAGATACAATGTCTGATTCGCTTGGGAATGATTTTGAAGTAATATTGGTGCTCTGGGAAAGCTCCGTAGAGCTGCGTTGTGTTCTTCGGGTAGACTAATGAAGCAACAAGCATTACTGTGAAATACTTTATTCCTTCTTATATTGCTACATTGTTCCACTACTCACCAGCAAGTAAAGTGAAACAATGCGACAAAATGGCGGACAACTGCACGGGCTCATAGTGCAGCCGTCCACATTATTTGACACTCAATCCATCCGCAATCTCAGCACTTAGTTAAACATTAATAAACATTTGACTTTGGCAAATTCGTACGTTCCCACACCTGCATACAGGTTGCATACAAATAGCGCATTGGAAAACTTGTATGCGGCACCCAACGAGTTGAAAACCACATGGTGCGCCCAACTTGGTTAATTTCGGAAGATAACGCAGTTTAATTTCGTTAATCTGTTGGCAGAAACCGATTGCATTGCAGTAAATCACATCATGCACTGTTATCCATAAGTCTCATTTAGTAGAGGATGTTGCTTATCATCCGCATCATTCGCATCGACCGCATTATCATCTCATTTCGTGATAATGCATCCAATATTTTGCGAGTACGTGATTCGATTCGTAGGCGCAAGTACACTTAATTATGTCCAATTAAGTACAGTAGGTATAATTGCAATGCAGCTAATACATCTATGATTTCTGGAAATATTGATTAGCGTGTTACGAAAGTGATCGTTCCAATTTTACCACTTTTATGTTGTGTAATTTAGGGTCAGTAAAGCGCCATGCATTATTTACAATGGAATACATAGATAAATAGGTGTATACGTGTACTCACGTATACATTCACATATAAACATTATGGGCATAGATAACACCAATATTCAATATGGCGACACAAGGGTCGATTGGCAATTACATCTAAAAATTACCATGTGTTAACTTTTTTTTCAACATCTATCTAGATTATATACAATATGATTAAATCCAAATTCGTTTGTGTAGATTTAAGTAAATTTAGTTTAAAGTTTTATAATCAACGCGTTGCTTAATTAAGTTAATGTCACAGCACCGATTTTATTACGCAACAATTAATTCGGAAGAAAATTTAATATATAAATACAGCGTTCCACTAAAAATAATTAACATGTTATATTTGTAAATTATTAATAAACAGTTTATAAAACTTCACGCTATCAATAAATATTCCTCCTTGCATGTAATGTTGGTTGCATAAAGTAGATTATGAAGCACAGTGGAAAAAACTCAATGTATTTCATCATAATCCAATAAATTAACATAAACCAAGTAAATACCCTGTTCAGTTCTTGTTCATTTTTAAGTAACCTTATTCTAATCATCATGGAAAACATTTTGCTTACATTTTATTCGTTAATCAATGTTTGTTTTCGATCTGCTAGATATGTTTACAAATGAGTCTCTTTCGGCTGCATCAACGCCGTCAGTATAGGCTACACCTGCACAGGATTCCGCCGCGACCGTAGGCTAGATGAGCGACTACCAGAGGTGGTTTGTGCGCCCACTACAGTGACAACGTCCTTGTCCAATTGCTATAAATCAGCCTTCATGGGGAGGATGGGACCGTTGTTGTAATTGTTGTTGACGCGAGCATGTTCATCAGTGGAGGCAGTTGAGACGCCGTTAGAGGCTGGTACTGCTGCTGGAGGCGGTGCAATGTAACCATTTGTTTGGGTGCTGGAGTCTTTCAATTCGGGTTTGGAACTGCTGTCACCATCTGCGAAATGTATGCCATAAATAGGAATGATTGCAACTGAGTTAATGTATAGGAATGGACAAACCTTTTTCTTCTGAGTTTCCTGGTGGGACATGTTTTTGTATTTGGTTCTTTTGGTTGCAAGTAGCTGCTGTAAGAGTGACAGCTGCCATCATACTGCCTGCTCCTGAGTTGGTGGTTGCTGTTGCGCTTTTGTTGATGGCAGAATAGCGCATTGGCATCATCGACTGTCGTACGTTTCTTTCAGGACGTATTAAGATGATATATAACTGTTAAGAGGATTAAAGTATAGTGTGATATATAAGAATGTATATTTAGTTTCAAATAAATTATCTCAAAACAAATTGATTATTGAGGTGATAATTTATTCTTGATTTTTGCATGCACAATTCCACCGAATGGACCTTTTCATCAATATGTCAACGTGGGAATTTGATGGAATCAAACATTTTATAGACATAAATAGACTGTGCCAATCCAATTAATTACAGTGAAATGGTCCAGTCAAAATATGATTTGATACTATGAAAATCTATCAAAATCATCTGATTTATTTATTACTTATTCCCAAAGCAAACAACTGTTTTCTTTTTGGATACGTATAGACACACCAATTGTTTGACAAAATGGTGAACGTGGCTGAATTTATGCCACAATGGCCAAACAATCAAATTCCTTAAATAAAGATGGTCCTATGGCCTTAAGACCACTGTCACTTTACCATAAATAAACATCCATCATATTATTTTATCTCCTCAACTTATTTGATTCTTTCTCCACATTATATTCCACACAGCATCCCTTGGTCACAAATTCACTGTAAACGTACCTTGGGGGAAAACAAGCAGACGACAGTGACGCTCGCCGAGAGGCTGATCGTGACGGACATGCTCGTTATGCGCATTGCGACGTGGTTTGCCGTGCCGAAGTACAAAGGGACGAAGGCGAGCCATATCACGCACGTCGTGTACATCGTAAATCCTAAATCACAATAGCACACACTCGTTAAACCCTGGCGGCTGCAGTTTGCCCGCCTCATTTGGCGAATATTTAGAAGTCTCGTTTACGGCTGGCAACAAACAACTGTTTGCGTATTCTCCTGGAACTTTTTTTGCAATAATGGTCAACATGATGTACATACCTCTACATAATTAAATCACATTTGGAATAGCAAGATTTTAATTAGGAAGTTGATTATTTTTTATGCAGGAAATGAAAAATTTTAGGAAAGAACTTTTTTATGGTGATGGAATGTGTACGTTGGAATGCGTACGAGGGTTGAATTTCTAAATAGTTCTAAGTGTGTCACGAGGATGGATAAATTGGTTTGCCAAACAGGTTGAATGCAAATTCAACGAGCAGAGGGATGAGACTTGCTTTTTAAGTGATTTATTGTGCAGAGTGGTTTTTATTCGTTTGGACACAGGCAATTTGTGTTTTAGCATGCTGATTGCAAATTTAATTTAGCGAGGCAAATTGAACTTATTTATCTTTTAAGGATTCAATAAACGTATATATGATGAATATTACGTGTATATTTACGTGTTGTGTAAGCTTGGACGAACAATGTTAACTTGTTAATATTCAATACTTTACTGCAACTCAAATTTGATCGTAGACTTAGCAATCTTAGCAGTCTTAGCAATGGCTATAATAAACATTGTTAGGAGATTAATACAATGCAATTTAATTTATATAATAAATTATAAAAACTTCAAACGTCAAATCTGTAAATGTCAAATGTCAAAACTTTTACTAAGAAACGAGAAAGTATACTTTGTTAGTAATTTAATGCAAAATACCAATTTTACCAATAGATTAATAGTCTGTATATTAAGTTATAAAATATATAACCTCTAAATGCCGAAGTAATTTGGAAAAAAAATGTGTTGCTTTTTCAGCAACTAGCGTCATCTATGAAATTGAATACTTTCAAAATAAATTTCGTTAGCAATATCATCAAATATGAAAACAATGAATTTATTAACAAGTTAATCAAACCTAATTTAGTTTATATGGTCGATGATGATAATCTGCAAATGTCAAAATCATGGAAAATTCTGTGTCGCATTTTAGCGCCCTCTACAAAGCAAAGTTTGCACCAGGAGGTAGTAGTATCGGAAATTGTAATTTTCAATAATCAATACAAAATATGCAGCTAGAATTTGATTAAACTGAAAACAATTTCTGGAAATAGTGTAGTACATTATAAACTTATGTATTGCTTATTAAGACTACCTTTTAATAAGAACAAAATAGAAGATGATTTGTGTTCTCAAAAGAGAATGAAGGTGCTTTCCAAGAAAAGTTCCAAGTCAAGACTTGAGTGGAAGTATTAACGACAGTTCAATTTAATATATTCCAACTCACCAATATGCTTCGATTCGTTGAACGCTTCCGGTATCTTCCTCGTAAGCACGGCATACACGGTGCAGATTACAATCAAAAGTATGGGATATGTGAATGCAATCATATATGAAGCATCGATGTACGAAGAGCAGACGAGCAGATTATCCTCTCGCGTCGGATAATGATGAATTGCTTTCGGCGGCGAGATTACCATCCACACGGCATTGATCAGTACCTGTTGGCGGTGGATCAAATGAAATTTAATTAACTTCGTGCCAGCTTGCTTTAATGTCGGTGTGTTAATCAGTTTACGAGCACGTTGGATTAAACATTATGTCTTGGGATCATTATAAGCTTGTAGTGCAATTTCTCGTTGTTAATGCACATTAGAACGGGAACGATGGGTGGATATATAAGAGATGCAAGCATACATTGTGGCATGGGTAAATTTTCGTGTGTGTTTTGTGGAGAATAATTTAATTAACATGCTACTGTTTAAAGTTGTCTTTAAACAAGGTTTAATCCAAAGATTAATTTTACCCAACAACAAGTCTGTACTTTTGGCCAAGTTACCATCGCTTTAAATAAATTGGAATAATATGTACCAGTATCCAAATACTCAGCAACAACCGCCTGAAGAAATTACCTCTCGACGTGCGTCGATCACGCATGGGAAATTCGAAGTCGCTGAAGTGTGTATACTCTCCGAATAAATCGCTTCAACGTCGGTCCGGATTTGCTTCGTTTTTCCATTATCGAGTGCGGCGCGCTATGGGCTTATTAACGTCATAAATTTCCGCTTATGGCGGTGGAAAATTGCCTCTGACGCGTCGTAAATACAAACGAGTATCATGACTCAGTGCGCATGTGGCCCGCAGAAGGAGCAGAAGAAATGCGAGTTGGATGCAGGGGTGCTTGAGACCGGAAGTAGTGCGAGTTGTGGGTTGGTGTGATTGTGTTTGCCCATGGGAAAATTGCACTTACTTGCACGCCCACTAAACCAGAGCAGATGATGAGCTGTGACCGCGGTGAGATGAAACTCGGACGCTTCGCCGATCGTTTGCCGGCGTTGAAGATGCGCGAGATCCGGTTGGTTTTGGTAAGTAGGGCGGCGTACACAACTGTGAAGCAGAAACCTGCCCCAAAGCTGGAAAATGATTAATTCTTTTCTAGACAAATCGAGCAGGCACTTCGCCAAGTTTAGGAATATCAAGTTGGGATACAATTTTAATTAAGTTGCTACTTTATGAATTGATGAGCAGACGAGTAATTGAGGTAATTGCAATCTTGAAACACTATAGACCTAAGGACATTTTCTATCGTAAATATTTTAACAAAGTTGAAAATGTCCTTATGATAAGGTACTTAATTATCAATTTAATTCAATGTAAATATTGTTCTTCTTACCGTTGTATGCCACACACAACATCGCTTGGTCGGAACACCAAAGCGTACGTGACAGCATAGCACATAAAGATGCCCGCCAGGAGGACATAGCTTAGCTCACGACCACTGGCGCGTACCACTGGGGTGTCGTTGTGGCGCATAAAGACACCGCACACAAACATGGTCACCAGGATGCCGGTAGAGCTGAACGCCATTGCACCGATGGCCCATGCACTGTCCGGCTGGAGGTACTCCTCGGGAATGTCAACACAGCGCACATGCAGAACGTCGGGAACTGTGCCTGGGAGGCATTCCTTGCATTGGGTTTCGTCTAATGGGTCTCGAATCTGTAATTAAATATTTAAGTCTTTGTGAATAGCGTTCGTTTCAAATAAATTCATATAATCTTTAAATGGTTTGAAAGTTGAGTAGAATGGTATTGCTTTGCTTATGATAATCCTTATAATAATGTTCTTACTGGTTCTACATCTATGACGTAAATGGTTAATGATTAATGAGGCCGTTTCATAATTTTTCCAGTATTTGGTCCCCATAACTCAAGGAATGTAAATGCATTCATATTACAGTTGAGACTTATCTAGTTTTCCTCAGAATATTTTCTGAAATCATAGCGAGAAAGTTTTTTTTGAAAACACCACGCCCCATGTAACCAGAATATTATCTGTTTGCGGTTGGTATTATTTGGTGATAACGAAGAAAGCCGATGTTTTAATAAACCCAAACGGCACGAGCGTGAACTAAAATTACAAATCACAAAGCAATAGACCATTGTATGGGCATGTCAAAATTTAAATTTGGTACACTTAAAATATGTATAGATGTAAATAAACCGCGCAAATCCTATTGATTAGAGTGAAATGGTCCTGTCAGAATACGATTGGGTTGCACGAAAATCTGTCAAAATCAGCTCAAGTTTCATCGGTATGGCCTTTCATGTATTCGGCTACATTCGGTAGCTAAAACCAGCAATGTCAACTCAACAATTATACAAATATAAATTGGGTTAGTACTGTGTACGTATGTTTAAATATAGTTTTCAGTAATTACGT
Organism: Ecitoglossa quadriceps; assembly: GCA_027574925.1. Lineage (NCBI taxonomy): Eukaryota > Metazoa > Arthropoda > Insecta > Coleoptera > Staphylinidae > Ecitoglossa > Ecitoglossa quadriceps. Next base: position 3,306,380 of record JAODGC010000010.1, read on the forward strand.
ATTTAGGTTCAATGTCATGTCAGTAACATTACAAAATAACCTAAAACTTGTGCTGAGATCTAAAAATCAAGATTATTTGACCGCTGGGTTGTTCACTAAGAATTATTTCAATTTAACTACTGTCTATTCCATAAACAAATTTAATCTGAATATATCAAACAACAATAAACAATCAATGTCAGTTACACATCATACATTTTTATCCTGCAGGTAAATTTAATTTCACTTCATTTTTTGTGACTCCAATACACAAACACTTGTGTTCGTTATAAAAAGTAATTAAATCTCCAGCCCAGGAACATTACAATCGCTTCCTCTTGACAGCTGTCGATAGAGAGCAACTACCGAAAAAGCGCAGTTAATTGTCTTTCTCCTCGTCATTTTCGATGCTTTGTTGCTGCACAATTTCTGGGTCCGCCGGCGAAATATTGACGGATAAGCGCTTTTTACGCAATAACTAAAAGCTGAATATGGCATGTTTCATGTGGTGTACCGCGTGTGTCGGGCATTTTTAAGTGCACACTGGGTGCTTAAAAGCAGCTATTGTCATCTGCTAATCGTGCTGAAAGCAATCAATACGACAGACTTTTAGCTGGTGGTGACTTTTACAATAAATGGAAGAGGTCTTAATGAATGACTTTCTATGTTATGAGATAAGTGTATATTGGAAAAAGAAAAATCTCATATTATAAAAAAAAGTATTTTTTTTTTATTTGAAAATGTTTTAAAAAAGTTGATTGATTTTTTATGTTTCCCAACATAGATGACTTTTTTTTGTGAGTAACTGCTAACATCAATTTTTAACAATGAGTGTATTTAGGTTTGAAATAAAATAGGACACAATGTTTTCAAATATCATAGTAAAGATAAAACAGGGAGCAAAATAATAAGAAAACAATACAAATACACTGATAGAGTGTATAAGGCTAGTATGGAAGGGTTGGTAACATAGGAGCATGTGTTTGTAGAATGCAAGCGAATGAAGGAAGTAAAATAGAAGGAAGTTGAGAAAAAGTATGAAAGCGGATGGACGTGGTATGAACACCAGGAAAATGTTTTCATAGAATTGAAGGCATAGATTCAAGAAGGTAACATTTATTAATCAATTAAAAACAAGACTAATGTAAATAATAAATTGTCAAGGTTTGAGAAGTAAATGTATCATTAGTCAGATGGTTTAAATGAAAAAAGATGCCAACAAAGAATATTCTTACCACCAAAAAGTGGATTTAGTCTGAGTGGGCAAAAATTTGTATTTTGTCTGTAATAACAATCTTCACGATTTTTTACCGATGAAATTTGTATGACTTTACTAAAAGCTAATTGTATATACCATCAAAATCATAATTAAATGTAGTGATTGAAGTGACATAATATAGTTGAATGCATGAGACTGTAAATGTAAGTAATTTAAGTATCATGATTATTTTAGTACTTCCATCAAATTGTAAATTGTATTAAAATTGTAATTATTGTTAAGTAGGAATTAAGTTAATTGCTCATTACTGCCTTAATTAGGCCTTCATTTTCAGCACAATATTTAGGTTAAAACATTTAATTATTGATTTACCTGTTTTAAATGGATACCTATATATTTTGAGTGAAATAATTTTATCTATAGACACAATTGATGTAATATTATTACTACAATTCTTTATAATATTTAATCACATTACATCAATAAATGAAATATTTTTTGATATGAAACTGTTAGGGGTGAAGGTTGTGACAATCATTTTTTTTTTGTTGGACTAATTTACATTGAAACAATATTTGATGTAAAAATTATTTAGACTTGTTGTCTTGTCAATGGCGAAACATATAGTGGTAATTTTTCTCTCCGAGAATGGATATTTTAAGGACTATAAGATTAAGGTATTAGTGGTATGGATTTGAGGATTGTTTGAAAGTGGGATTGGCTATGTTCATTAACAACTTATAACTTTTTTATTTTATGTTTGCATATATGTGTATATTCTCTTTGATATCTAGGTGTCTATTGTCTGATTTTAATTATTACCCAACAAAGAAATGACTGATACACTTTTCCCCACTAAAGCACTGATTGTATAAATTAATAAAAATAACTTAATCCAATCAAACTGAAAATTCTTGCATAGCAAAAACGTTATTAAATCATCAAACACTAAGTAAATAAATTACAACAAAAAATTTATTTGAAAACAATGAATATCATACACTTCATAACTATGATTAACCAAACATATACCTGATTTAATTAATACTTTTGTTCTTCATATAATAAATCATACTTGACTTTTAATTAATGAGACCAATTAATATATGAAATAGTTGTCTTAAAATGCCATTTCCTTCTATATCTGTCATAATCTACTTGAAAACATATCCAAATATATTGGAACAGGTTCATTCCAAAATTATTAATTTACCTTGATTATGTTCTGTTTTCCTTTCTTTGTTTAAAATTTGTTTCAACTAATTTAGTTTTAATATTAAATTACTCAACTTGATTGAATTATTTTCTAACCAATATTTAATTTTGGTAGTTTAATTTTATTCCATATCTAATAAATTCTTTGAATTTAAACTTTATAATCCACTTTAAAAGTGAGTTCCTCCTCAAAACCAACCGAATTTATTCCAATCTAATTTCCAACCACTTACCAGATACCCATAAAACCTACTGACACATGTTATACATTCCCGACGTAGGAATCACCAAAACTTTACCACTTGGTGTTTCAACTTAAGAAAGCTTTCAAAGAAGTGCTGCCACATGTAAGAAACTTTTGTTGATCAAGTATAATCCATCTTCAGTTTATCATTTTCTCCGTGTTTATACATTTTCCTTTTCTCTTGACCACCCTGGTTATTTCTGTCGGTGTGCAACAAGTATTTCCTATGGTGTCAAGTTACTTATATCCATCAAACCACCTCCGACGTGTTTAGGTGAATGGTGTATATGTTGCAAGTTTTCGTTTAACACGCAATGCCACATTTCTGCTCATAACAAGAACTTGCTTGTACTTGATGTTGTTGCTAATATTTTCGAGACCTAACAATACATTTCATATTACAGAAGTAAAATTCACACCATGTAATGTTCTTTTTTTAAAACTCGCTCCTGGTATATTTTTGACAGTCCTGTTTTACTTTTGATTTGAATTCAATTAAAATGGATCCATTAAACTTGATGCTAACAAAAAAATCGAGTACGTAATGTCCCAGAGATTTTAAATCTGAAATTAGTTTCTTTGTCATTGCTTTCGGAGCAGTTTTCGTCTTTTTCGGAGGTATTTCGATATTGAGGATCACTCAGAACCACCGGAATTAAAAATCTGGTGGATTATATTTCCAGAAGAGTATAAGGGGCATCTGCAACTAATTACAAAGTTCTCAGAAAGACTAAACTTAAAAGCTATTGTATATTGAAATGCTGAGACATGGCATATTGAATACTGGTGCAATAATCCACCCGATGGATAGTTAGGTTATTCCCAGATTGGGCAACCGAAATTGATATAGCAATGAAATTAAATCTGAGAAATAAAATGTTTCATTGCGATAATAAATTTAATCTCAGAATTAATAAAATAAATTTTTCTATATATATATTCTCTCAATACTAATTATAATCGTGTTGCTTTTCTTATAAATGTAATATTTACCCAACAATTTATTCTTTTTTTGTGCAATGCATCAAAAAGTTAAATTGGTCTACTCTGAGTCTGTAAATTTCTCAAGGCTTATTCCTGAGTTTTTCTCTGAGAGGCGAATAAATTAAATATAAAGACACAAATTTATATGCGTACGATAGAGAATAAAGAAGTGTGCCACGATGAATAGAAATGAGAATCCAATTTGCACAATTTCAATTCATGGTTGTTAGGCATAGAATTAAAAAACATTGGTCTCATGATTTTCCTTCTTGGTAGTGGCACGTAAGCAGTGATGGGGAAACTCATTTTTTGAGACGTATTGACAGCAAATACTTAACTTTACGTGCCTCGTCGTTATTTATTTGAGCTTCTAAGCGATTTATGAAGTCATTGCGAAAATGTCAGGAAATTTAAGCTTTACAAATGAATACTGCTGACTTTCTGAATGTTTTTTTTTTTAATTTGGATTGAAATATTTATTGAATACAGTAAAGAATAACTACAATAAGTAGTTAGTAGTTAGTAATATTTTAAAAGCAAGTAACAAATAATAACAAATAAATAACTTATTATATTGGCAAACGTAATTTAGTATTTATTATAACGCTTAATCTTCCATTAATCTTTAGACTATATAATTTCCTATATTGTATCCGAGTAATAGCCAATTGTATGACAATACCAAATGGAAAGACAATCCAGCAAACAATTGAAACTAATCATGCAGCTTGATAGCACTAGTGTTGTCATTTCAGTTCGGCTTGCAATTTGGTTATGTTCGGAGTAGGTCATAGGGTTAACCAGAATTACGACAGTACTAATAACTCTTCAATTT
>JAODGC010000010.1:3310955-3323255 GCA_027574925.1 Ecitoglossa quadriceps
CATCAATATTATATACAATTTTTGTCTAATTTACGTTCACACGCTAGATATGATAATAGCAAATGGAAAAGCAATCGACAAAACAAATGAATTTTACTGCTTTGACAGCATTAGTGCTGTCATTTCAGTTCGGCTCATAATTCGGATACATTCGGAGTAGGAATTTGTGACAGTCACGGCAATGCATAATACTTATGGTTGAAATATATGCAATAACGTTTAAACTGATTAGAATTTTGCATTTGTTTCTATGTTAAACAACTTCTACAATTCGCTATGTGCTAAGTGTAGTTTTCGAGTTTACCTCTTTTAAATACGTTGAATTTTCATTTTATGTCTAAAGCGTAAGTACATAGTGATTAATGAAATGATTATAATGTAATATAATCCATTCCTGAGTATAACACAATTGCTTGTAGCCAACCAGACCCATTGCTATTCACCCTTAACCAAGCACAAATTTGCCCCACTAAGCACACTGCTGACTTCCCACTTGCGACCTACAAAAGAAGCAAAAGGCAGCAGGAATTGCTGCACACACTCCCTTGAAGAAAAACTTTCATCGGCTGGCGACCTCGTCGATAAATTTGCTTTTCAATTGCACCACTCGCCACAACACTCGCCGACGTCAGAAGAAAGGGAACAAAAAGGGTGTCCGAAGGTCAGAGTGGGTGGTATTCGCGGCAAAGTGAATACTGCATAGGAACGTTATAAATTATATCGATGGTGGCGAGGTAAATTTATGAGCGGTGCGTCAAAGAAGCACAGAAGCTTTTAAACTTTATTAACCGGCGTTCATGTTTTTTCCATATTGCCATGATGCCTTTGCTCAAGAGGTTCAGTGATTTTTCATGTCGACTTGTTCAATTACTCAGAAGACAATTTTATCTTATGGTTTTTTTTATTTGCGTCGTTGAAAGGAAGAAACAATTAAATTGAAATGAACTAATTATATTAAAAGAATTCATATTTATGTTGAATATTTAATTTAATTCTGCGTTTAATTTAATTCTCTGATTGCACTGCTTGACAAATGAAAACAAAATTTGCTTTGGTAAGAATGAAAAAAGCTGCGCAAAGCCAATTAAATGCAGTGAAACGGTCTTGTCAAAATACGATTTGATTACACGAAATATATAGTTATAAATTATTAAATTTTAATTGTAGTGAATAATCTGAGATTATTAATTTAATAAAGGAATAAGGTCTATCATTACTTTTGAGCACAATGTTAAATAGACATGTTAAATGAAATACCTTGCGGATTAAGATCTATATTGTTTAATCACTGTGATGTTAGAAGGTTAGAACAAAAAATACGCTACAGCAGACGCATCGAGAATGCCGCTGTTGTGACAGGATGACAGGTTGAATGCATTGCTGCAACTTGCAATGCGCATACTCCTCAGAGTCATCTACTGGTAGATTATTTAAGCGTGTTGCATATATTTATTATCAAACCTTAACTTTTTAATATCAAGTAAGTTAATTCCGAAAAAGTCAGTCTAGGCAATTCGCACTAACATACAAAAGAAAATTTAATTGATTCTCAGTACAATAAAGAAATAAATTATTAAATACTCCAAATTGTAAGAAGATCATTTCACTCCAAGCTTATCTTAACCTCTACTGAAATAAAATAGATTATATAGAAAATAATAATGATTATTACCTGATATTGCGTGCAATTGAAGCAATGCCAGCAACAACTCTCGCCTTCAACATACTTCTTGGCTTGCCCCAGGTCACAGGGAAGACTGCACACTGACTCCGGTGGTTTTGGGTGAGCCAATTTAAATTGAATCTCTGAAGCAGAAGAACAAAAATACAACCAAACAGATAACAGCATTTTTTTTTGCTTCAAACCCAAATTTGTTTGTCTCACGTTGATAATGAGAAAACTCAATGAACATTGTGTGAGAGAGGGCTGGAAATTGGAAATTTCCGCTAGGATAATTTTCTCAATTTAGTCTATTCACTTCGATTCCGATGTGCAAATGTAATTTTGAGCGGAGAAGCATAATGTGCAACACCTGCGCTGTGGCTATTAAACTGCCGGAAGAGTAATACTAGGGTGCTTCGACGAAACCTACTGCAATTTACAGCAACACGTAGTAAATTAGTAACCGAAGAGATAAAGTAGAAGACTATAATTGCTTATAAAAATTTGCAATAAGGTCACTTTTTCTACCACATGGTTGCCCTAGGACCACAGCGCGCCGTCCTTGGTGAATTGGATGAGTTCATTAATTATTTATCAGCATCATTAGTTTTATTCCTTTTGTACCCACATGCCGGTTGTAGGGTTTCGTGGTAAGTGACTATTAGTATACCCACACTGGTCATAGACCGACTCTGTACTCGACCTCCCACCATTGGCCGCTTGACAGCTAGACCTCTTGTTCGACAGAATGAAGACCTTCCGATTTAACTACAACGGTTTCAGTGGAAGTGTTGGTAGGATTCGAACACGCGATCGGCCGACTGGCAAAGTAAAATAAAGTGAATAATGAACAAATTTCTCAGAAGAACGGCAATATAAATATTCTGTGTTTGTCCAGTTGCCAGTTTGCTGAGGAGACGACAGGGAGGAGAATGTTTTCCCAAGCTTCTGTTTATTCTTGGAGAACCTCATAAAACAGGCCTCCTGTCTTCTCTCAAGAACGGCGGTTGGTCAGTACTCGTTGTCATAAATGAACCATCCTTATCAAATACTTGGATAATTATTTACCTTGCATATTGAGACGCAGTTCTCCTTCATGGTATTCTCCAACACGAATCCACTTGTATTTCCCCGCAGTTGTCTGTTTGAAGTGAATGATATTGTACCGTGCTGGACCATCGCCATTTTGATCAAAGTGGAATCTGTCACCGCTCAGGCCTGGAAAAGTGATTTCATTTTGTTTGTGAGTAGATAATTAAGTTTAGAGGAAGTCAAAAGGCGATGAGATTAAAATAATTTTAGTATAATTGTCAACAATGATTAAATTGAAGCATTTCGTTTTATCTAGTTATGTCAATCTGTTTTTTTAATTAAGCTTTCAGCGCAGGTGACTTGTAATTAAAGACTGGAAATTACTATCTGCAGGTTTGAAAACCGAAAAAAACGATTGTAGGTCTTGAAATTACAGAGAAGGCGATTAGAATGTAAATTTCGGTAGAATATGAGAATGGAACAAAAAATTCAATTAGATAAAGACAAAAATTAGGTTAAAATAAAGAAAGAGTATTTATGGCATGCTAGAGAAGTAATTTTATTTAGGGGATGCTTTAATCTATTTTTTTCAAGTTTAGTAAACAACAACTACAGAAAGTTCTAAAGAGCTTTTTAGTTTTAATGTAACAATTCCGAATAAATTAGGCATAGAAACATCAGTAGCATTCTGATTAAAATAAACATATTACTACGATGCTTCTTAAATGTCAATATTTTACAGTATAGAAAACTGCACAGCAAACATATTTACAACGCCATCTTTATGGTGACAAAGTGATCATCTCACGTAATTTTGTTAGCACCTGTCAAAAATAATATAAAACGCCGTCACCAGATGTCATCGCTGCGCTGAGATGGCGTTCTATAACAGTGTGTCTATTGGAAACTTTTTACAAACAATTTTATGGTAAGAAATCTCCACAAAGGAACAATATTAATTAATACCATGTCTGTATAGAAACAATTTCTTCTCCTCAATCTTAAGATAGAAATAAGGAACTCTAAAAAAGAAAACAATTCTGTCAATACTACATCTTCTTTAATTAGGTATTCCATGGATACAATAGAAAGGAAAATAAAAGAAGAAAATACTCATCACGAAGAATAGCAATACATCAAAGGCTCACGTACTCAAAGAGACGACACCTAAAAGGAAGTATTTGTGTGTCCCTATAGGGATGATCTATTCTTCCTCAATTTCGCATGTTTCTCTAGTTAGGAGTGAGTTGAGGATTGTGTGCTGACGCTGTGCACCCTCTATCGCTTACTATTAGAGTACGCTGCTCGAATGTATTGTGGTTTCTTCGTATTCCTGCTGCATTGTTTGCTTATGCTTGTTGTACTTGTTGTATGCAATGCTCACGTAATTTATTAACCAGAGGAACAAACAATAACGAATGAATTAGATGCAAAACGTAAAGACAAACATAATTAGTGCGTTAATAATTTTGAAGGTTAAGTGATTAGTTTTGAGATCAAAGGTTAAGCGAAAAAAATATAGCAAAGAAAAAAGTCATAAACCTCTTAGAGTAGAATAATATGAGTGAATTGTTAAGGATTAACTAAAGTTTCATCGAGTTCTTATAACCTGCAAGTTGTTGTAGGAAAAGGAAAATATATCCTTGCATCACTTTGCAACCACATTCATTAGACGCATAATTTCGGAAAGGAAATATCAAAATGAATATTAATAATTTTGCTGGGAATGAATTAAATGCTTTTAGTGTTTATCCCCTGCTCTTGTTGCTTGTTGTGAGAGTGCTGGCGTAGTTTCTTTCTTGGATGTGAGAGAGAATGAAAAACCTGGTGATTATAAAGATATCAGCGAAAGGAAAAATAGTAAAAGCAGGAGCTGTTTTGTGGCTGAAGGTAAGTGCCGGAATGAAGAATAGTGGTGAATGTCAAATCAAGATTATATGTTTTTATACTTATTAGTTGAATTATTTTGCCTTGACTTGTTATTTTCTCTCTATTTTGCGACCATTTTAAAATATAATTGGCATATTTGTATATAATTGACATGTCAACTTATTTTTGGTTAAATAATTTGGTTAAAATAAGCAGCAGCTTACTTTCGTTTCCAATATGCAACTGCATCTGTTCTTTCTGGGTACCTATTTCGCGGTGACGGCGTGTCGGAAGACGGCGAAGTGACGTCGACTTTTGATGGGTTTGGTATTCGCCGGCTTACAAATTCCCTTATTGGCTTCGAGTGTCACACGATATTTGGAACAAATTTACGCCATGCGTAATATGTTTCTAATAGCTTTAATATATAACAATAACATTGCAATAATAATAACAACAAAGCTAATTTCATATAATTTATCCGAAATGTTTAATTTTGCGAATTTTTGACCTAAGCCACAATTGGTTGGATTAAATTAGCGATAGTGTTTGATACTACACTTGACAACAATTCTTGCAAATACCTCGCCGTCTCCAAGGCAACAGAATCGCTTTAGATCTCATGATGTCACTTCGTGTCGACCAAGTCGACATCAAGTCGCCGTCAACCATTGGAATACTCGCCGTCGCAGCGGAATAGGAATCCTAGTCTAGTGGAGTGGTGGTTAGCAATGGTGTAACGTAATATATAAATGGGACTGCTGGTTTTCTGCTGGAATGCAAGTATGAGAATCGCAACTAATGGCAATCTGATTTACGACTCAGCCAAGCTGGAAGTTCACTTCATCGTACCCATTAATAAATAGGACTTAAATTGATAAACATTCTATGTTTTATGCGTAACAAAATTGAACAATTTCTTCAAATCGTTGAATACTAACCTTCGAAATTAACTTTCCTCAAATACTTGAGCAATTCAGTCCCCTTTGTTGGTTTCATCGCATCACACAAACCCGGTCGCCCCTTGCACAATTCCAAATGCATATCTCTGCAACGAATTCAAAACATACAAGTTTCAAATTAAATATGCAATTAAATCCATTCATTTCATAGCTGGTTATGCTTGAAATTCCAGAATGAAATAAATAAATAATAACTGGAACAGATATGTCGGCTGTACATGCATTCGTGGCCGGCCCAACTGGAAACCAATAAATCGCGCGTGCGGCAAAAAAGTTCTTGGGTATAATTGCTCGACGATTGCCAATTCCGGCGAGCGGCGATTTGATTAATGACGGAAACAATTGGGATACAGCGCAGAAACTTGGAAAAGCGTTTCCTCTTGGTACGCATTGAGAGCTTGCCCAGTGTGGGAATTACATGCGCACAGCTGAACCACAAATACGGCCGCATCAACGTTATCTCATTTTAGATGCGTGCTTAATTGAAACCGGATGTGAGCCATACTTTAATATACAGTGTGGTTTAATCAAATGAAACGATTTAAGCGAATAGAAATTAAAGTGGATGGCAACACACGAATACGAAAACAAGGTATCGTGAGTTATGTTTGGAGATGAACAAATACCGATTGCCACCAGAACATTCGCTTAGATACTCTCAATCGGAATTGACATTGTTGCCATTTGCATTACAATGGCAGCAAAGCACTTAAGGGATCTGACTTATCATATGTGACAAATTGTGCCAATACACCACGGCGCTGGTGGTGGCGTGAGTGGCACGTGGTTTAATTAAATTACAGAATATTTGCCCCGGTTAGCTCATCCATCAGGTAGCATACTTAACGAATATTTGTTTAAATTACGTTGATTTTCTTTGAAATTAACCAACATTTTTAATGGAGTGTTCTGTTGCCTAAGCCGGATACCGAGACCATATTTGTCTACTACTTCATTATACTGTATCCACAATTATTAGGACTAAATTTGGTGAGAGTATTATTATTGGACATACTCCCAATAAGATACAAACCCGTGTGCCCCAAATAAACACTCCACTGTCGTTACTTTGCTACTAACTAGAATGACTCTTTAGGACCTGAACATCCTTAAGTAATGACACTCTGTATATGAGTGCAAATTTAATCTTGGAATTGTTACAATTAGGTAGTTTATAACGATTTTCTCTGTATTTGTTCAGCTCATCAAAACATCCTGTATGTATTGAGTCTATTTCCCTAAATGGTCAGCCAAAAGAGAACAGATAAATGCAATTGGCATCTTGTCGAAAAGATAAATTCATTCTGATTTTTATGTTCGTTTTATTGCCCCTAATCTCCCACGCAAAGCAGGGTACTTTATTTTATTCGTTTTCCAGGTTTGCACGTTCGGGTAGATCGACGCTGATTGTACAATTAATGGGTCTACCGTTGTCTTGTTATCTGCGTTCTTTTTCTTTGTACTTTTGTACATTCCCTGTCTTTATCCTTTTTTTAAGCTTCAGGAATAGGCTTTATTTGTAGGACATTATCGCTGCGTAGGCATATTCCGAGCATTAAAAGCTAAATAATTTGATTAACGACAATATATTCACATTGCATTCATTTTACGCACAATCTAATTACACTATGGATGTACAAATTGTAACGTTGCATTGCCGATTCAAACTCAACAACGGCAACATACTTTTCATCCAATCTAAATGTTATTATTGTAACACAAAATTAGTAAACCTTTGGATTTACGTAGAAAATGTGACCTTGCAAATTGGTTACTTTTGCATTCTTCCAAACAATCCATCCAGCTAGAGATTGGCAAGTAGTCGTGTCACCCACCATGAAACCTTACACCCAGCATATGAGCACGAAAAAGATAAACATAATAATGATGAAAATGAAATAATAATGTTGAAACGAATCTGTTGGTACATTCATACTGGCGATTTGAATTAGTAATTTGTTAACCAATACCCAACATGTTTGAAAATTAAGATTTTTGTCAGGGTGATTGAGCAAATCAGTTTACAGCTTTGAATCCAAGGCAAGCAAATTGGACATTTGTAGTGAACTTAACATTTTATGGAGTCTTTTGGTTGGAACCCATTACCTGATTGCGTAAGCAAATGCCATAACTGCATCTGAAACGAATTGCAACTGGTCCTCAAAGACGGTATTCTGTTTAGTAAGCTGTTCCCTCCCAGTGCAGACGTTGTTGTATTTCTGGTTGTATGGTGTCCGAGAACTGTTGGGATATACACATTGGAAGTGATGCTCCCAGAATTCTATTAAAAAAGCAGACAAGATTAAAAGCTAATTATATTTCACAGAATGAGGTTATTTCCATGTTATTTGCACCAAACGTTTGCATTGTTCTCCCAGGTCTATCTATGAAGCTTTAAGTAACCTTCATGAATTTAGCTACAGCAGGTTCATTTTGCAAAAATTAAATTATAATCAATTCAATATACATTTCAGCCACTAAATCCCAATTTAATTGTTTCACTCAACGAGGTATTATTCCCTTTCTATTTCGCTGCTTCACTTCACAGCCTCTGGAGAGTTCCTCCACTCGTCTGGCTAATGTATTTTTCATAGGCCATCATCTTTGTCGATAATAAAGTGACATTTTTACGCGTCCGTGCCTTGCATTGATTTCGCACAAAAGTCCAAGACGAAGTGGCATAAGAGAAAAAAATCTTTTATTGGCATTGTTGTCGTTTTTATTCGCACCAGACGCATGCTTTGGTCCCGTTTGGAAAAGATGAAACATGAATTTCGCGAATGTGATTCGCGTACTTTATGTGCTATTAGAGAGACGTAAAATGGTATCGTAAAAGTTTATGCGCTTGGCAAGAGTTTGTTGTGTCTGCTCATGCTTTTGCTTTATATTTGCGATGGGAAAGAAATGCAATACTGCAATTTCGTTGAACTTGGTTACGAAATGTCTAATTTTCATTCTAATGAGATGCGTGTCATACTTACTGAATAATTGATGTTATAAAAACGTTGTCGGCAAGTTACCTTCTTTAGTTTGATTGCTTTGATTTTTTGTTCATTCATTTCTGCAACTAGTGGTCAGTGGTGACAGATACGGTAGACATATCTTTATCAGAGGATAAAATACAAATCCAAAATATTACTAATCTAACAAACTAAACAGCATTCCTAACCTTGATATATACTGACAACAACATTTATAAAATTGCCAAAGTCCTCAGAAAATTCAATTACAAAAGAGCTGCAGCAACAACATTTTCAAACAAATCAACATTTCGCTAAATCACAGGTAACATATTAAATCTACAAGTGCCATTCATGTAAAGTCATATACATAAAAAAAAACAAACCGAAATTGTGAAATTAGATTGAGTTCATTTATAACCTCAAATATTCAGTAAGTGTCAACTGTAAACAACTGTAATCTTTATTGGCAAGATGTGAGAATAACCAAACAATAACATGGAATCTAAAACCAAAAGTTTTATCGAAATGGTTAAATAATTATTTGCCCAAAATTGTAAATTCATAAGTTTTGTGCAATTGGAATTTTAGGTTTATACTGCTGCAATATTGAATATATTAAATTGGTTGTGGATTATGCTCCCATGCCTGTAGAGGCAGACATCGTGCATGTCCTACACTTTTGGGACTGGCTGCTGTGAGAATTTATATTACTGCATATAGTCCCTGCAGAACTCAAACCTGCGTGCCGTTTCTGCATCCAGCTGCTACAGTCAGACGGGTTGATATTGCATATATATGCATAAATTTAAAAACAAATGTTTGGAACAAAAATATGAAGCAAGAGAATGTCTGTTTTAGGAGTCCCATGTCTATTATGGGTTTAAAAGCTTTATTCTTGTTTCCATATTTCAGTCTTCAAATGTTTCAATAAACAAGATCTTTAAAGGAATACCAAATTTAATATAATACTCCATCTATATGAATTCATATTGTGATATAAGTTTTTTTTATATTTATTAATATAAAACAAAAGCTATGAATATGATTCAATGGAATGTGTATATCTAATATAAGAATGAGTAGCAACAACCTGGGATTATCAGAAAAATATCAGATTTCAATTTTAACCTATCTCAGTTCAAATGAGCAACAAACACAATGAAAAAAAAAATGAAGGTAAACCATCACACCTGCTATTAACTGTCATTTAAGTTCGGCTTATAATTCGGAAACGTTCGGAGTAATTAGGAACAGTCGCGACAATACTAATAGCGCCTCACCAACAATTGTATAATCTGTGCAATACCCATATTTAGCAGTTTGCCGCTTTGTTGTCTGAAAAGTATCTAGTTAACAAATAATACTCCAGTTTAAAAATAAAATGAGTTTTCAATGAAAAAACAATAATTTAATAATAAATAGTTCGTGTAATATACTAATCTGTTCAAAAATATCCCTGGTATCAACTCGTAGCCAATACTCATCGAATTGGGTCAAAAAATGTGCAATAATTTGCAACCCTACGCCAAGTATAATACCAAGTTGAAAAAGGGTCATGGAAACAAATGAAGATTCACAAAGTGTTTGACATGCTGTCATTTCAGTTCGACTCAAATCGGATTCGTTCGGAAGAAATTCGTGGAGTCAGAAACGCTTGAGGACAGTCGCGACAATACTAATAGCACTTCAACAACAATATTGTGCAATTATATTCAATATTTTTTGAGTTTATTGTCTCAAAAATAAGTATTACTCGGAATAAATATCTAATAAACAATGTAGTCTGTTCGCTAACTCACCAATAAACCAAGGATTTCTCTTGTTGTTCTCCACATTCAAATTTAAAAAATACTCCTCAAACCCTTGTACTGGATTAGCCTGCGGCTGGACACTTAGAGTACCCTCCACTTCAGCTTCATTGCCATCCGACACCAAAGACCTAGCACTCCATCCATCAGACCCAATCCATGAAAAGCTCCCAGTAGCGTTGTTGCGTCTCACTGCTCTCATCACCCCCGCTACCTCCTGATCGGAACCGAATATGATCGCACCTGTAAACAGCCAAATAAGCGTAAAAAGAAACCCGTTCGCAATATTTATCACAGCAAAGTGGAATATGGTGGAATATAATAAGTACTTTGTGCGTCAATGTAAGTACATGCTTTGGTTGCAATAACCTCACTGCGTGGATATTGTTTCACGTGGTTTCAAGTGCTCTGAAACTCACGTTGCTTTATAGCGTCATAACTTTGCGGTTTATTCTATCTCGAGAAAATAACTTATTTAGGTTATTTTAACAGCACAAGTTGATAAACTTTGGGTTTACTGTCGTTTTGTGTTTGTTTTTGTTTCCAGTTTCAAACTGTTCACTTTCGAAATGTGCTTGCTCTCGGTGCAACTTTTAATTTGATGCTAAACTTTGAACTTCATTCTTGCTCTTCACGCGGTACTAATGGAATGTGATTTTTTTATGACCTGCAGTGTTGAAATTCAAAGTAAGTAAATTCACCACCAATGCAATGCCAACGTGGTAATTAGATAAGACTTAGTTACTTTGTGTCTAGTTAAAATAGTTATTTCAATTTGGGTCTAATAAGACCTAAATACTCTAAGACTTTGGATTATAGGCGTGCTTGCCTTCAATTACCTTCATTTGCCCTTTCTGCTATTTTATTCACGTAGCCTTAGAACCCTAAAGAAAACTTTCCTTATAATCCAGTTGTTTCCGCGTACAAACTAAGCCTACTCTGACGCATTCATTCTATTCGTGATATTCACCAGAACATGCTTTTCTTCTTTTTAGGTAGAGAAATCTCTTCATGGTTTCCCCCACGTGCGGACATTGGTCTATCTGGTGTTCGTGACACGTAGCTAAATTATGAGCTTGCTGGAATGTGCGTGGAAAAGGACGGCTGCAAATGGTAAATACTAAGAGAATTTGGATTGGCAGATTGGCGAGGATTTTAGAGCGTGTGAGAATCAGGAACTTGGAAAGCTGCGGAAGAGGGTGAGAGCTAGCTGGGAATGGAAATTGGATGTTGAGCATTGTTGGCATTGAAGGAAGCAAACGGGGAAGATGAAGGAAGTGAAAGAAGCTCAGAATGCAAGGAAATAATTTAGATGTCTGGGATTGACTTTCAAGTATACAAATAACAGAAATGTCAAACATGTTGAAAATCAACTAGTTCCTAGTAAATTTGTGATTGATAAAGCTTTCCTATCTCATTTAAATGAACTCATCGAGCGAGTTTCATTTATTTGCAATCAAGTAAAACTTGATGAAGAGTTGCTTCATTTCGTCAAGGGCTCCTCAATGCCAGGATTGTCATTAATATTTCATGGCAGTATTTCTCCGAAATAAGAACATGCTTCTATTGTGTAAGGACAGTGGAGGACAGCTGAAATATTGTTATTTATACCCCTTGCTCTTGGCTTTGTCAACAACTTTTGGACGATCGAATCATAGGCGCTTTCATCTGCCACGCCTGAATCTTTGACGAGTTTTTCTTTGATGGCGATGCAAATGTTGTATTCTGCCAGAAGGTCTTCTAATTCTTCAAAAGCCTAGAATAAAAAGAGGACATTATAGATACTCTATTTATTAGTTGGTTTAGGACACAATATGTTGTCTATAAGCGGGGTAACCAAGCATCCACTTTTAGCGAAGACAGAGGACAAACTTTCTGCTCTTCTTAGTGGTTTAGAACTAGACAATTATAAATGCAATTATATTATTTCATTCCTAAGAATCTTGTTTATTCTTTACTATTCTATTTTGACTTGCTTGATCAGCAACCAAATGAATGCGTGA
>JAODGC010000010.1:3334719-3346253 GCA_027574925.1 Ecitoglossa quadriceps
AAAAATACCTTTTCTTTGACATTGACGTTTTAAATCACAATTTGCAATTTTTATTAAATTAGAGGTAAAATATATTTTTGGTTACATTGTAACACATCAATTCTTTATCCTTGAATTATAAGATAATATGAAAAATTTCAGCGAACACTCTCAGAATTTAAATCTGGATCGTGACTACATTCATCTACATGTATTAGGAAGCAGTTTGAAGTTTGTAATACAATTTTCTATGGTATTTCGTATTCATCTTCTCGTCTTGTGGTAATCACGTTTGTACACTTTTGAATCTTAACACTTTTCTTTCAATATGCAACAAAAAAATTCATTTTTTTCAAATGTGCAAAGCTATAGCTTAAACATTTCAGGAAGGTTCAATAGAAAATGCTGAATTTATTTCAGTTTTTATTTTTGATATGAAATCTAAAATTACATTTTTGTGTTATTATTAATAATATTATTTTTTTCAACTTTCAATAAGATGTTGACGGGCTGTCAAGAAGTTCAAAGGAAAAACTCTGAAGACGCGTGAGACAAGAATGAAGCAAGGAGCAAAAGATAGTGCTGAACATGCAAAAGGCACGCAGATTAGATCGTCTCCGAAAGAAATATGGCAGGATGTGTTTGGCATTTGTGATTAGCATGTATGTATTCAACATGTTGGATGTACACTGTTGATAGATTTAGTTATTTTTTTTGATTTCACTTACAACTACAAAGCCAATATTAATATCTTCATTATTTAACATTTAATGTTAATAGTAAATTGTACAAAATTGTGTGGAAAAACTGATCAAGAAATGAGTGAAATTATGTATTCTGAATTTTATATCTCACTCTTGTGATATTCAATTAAACAATTCAATTACATAAATATGATTGCTGCATAACTAATCTTCCCAAACATACTGGTTTGAAAATAAATATTTTATTAGAAATTTTGTTATATTGTTATTATATATCAGTAATAGTCTTCATGTTTATAAATTTTGATGCGAAATAAAGCATGTAAGAAAATGTCAAATGAGTGAGAAGCGTTGGCATTGTGGGAGAATACGAGATTTAGAAAGAGAAGTGACTTTTTATATATTTTTTTATTAACAGCTAATAAACTGGTCGATTGCATTAATTGTTTTGATCAAATATAAAGTGCTCAATCTTCTTTCAGTTCTTTTCTTATCAACTAGAGGCTTCTGGGTGTTGATAAGTATTTTAGTCATGCTACATTAAAGGCATTGCTGTAAAATAAAGATTCTTAATATAGAATAGATAGAATAATAATATAGCTTTAGGAATTGTATAAAATTGTTTACTTATTGGCAATGGTTTCCATGGAATTAAATTTTAATGCGAATTCAAACATGACTTTCAAATATGTCGCATGAGTGAGAAATATTGACATCGTGGGAGAATACCTGATTTAAAAAGTGAGATGACTTTTTATATTTTGCTTTATCTTCTTATGATTTTGTTGAGGCCTAGATAAACGTGTTGTTTTTATTTAATCTAAGTCATTTTGACTAAATCTAAACCATTTAAACTTTCTTCATTTGAGTTATTTTTTCTCTTGGTACTTCTCACTTTCTCCCTGCCTAAAAGTAAATTATAAATTAATTGCTTTAAACTCTCAACTTGCAAGCAATTTTATTTATTCGGTTCTATTTGCTTAACCGTAAAAAGCAAAAAATGTCAAGTTTTTTATTTAAACCCGCATAAATAATATTTTCTTAATTTTTCACCATTCCAAGTGGTTTTTCCTCCTGCTGTGTGGTAATCAGTCATCTTGCCTTTAACCTTGAGTGCTTTTCTTATTTTTTTCTACCCGTTCATTTTTCTCCGCATGTTTGCTGCATCGTTTCATTTGATTTCCTGCATTTCCTGTTCTGCAGGAACTCAGCTGAAGAAAAACGGCGGCAAGAGGCAAAGTTTTCAAAGTGCTTAATGTACCCGTTGCGCGCGGTTTTCATGCATGGAAGGAAAGTCATTGTAAAAAGAGCGCGCGCATGCAAGGATTAATTTGCAGAATATAAATTTCAAAAACCCAATTTACGTGCGGCGGCGCTTCCTGCCAACAACTGCAAGCAGTCTCGTTAGCGATCTTGGAAGCAGGAGCGCGGTGTGTGAAGACGGTAACTAATCGCCATGCAATTCAGTTGTGCGAGAATGAGTTCTCATCAAGGAAAATGATGCAAGTATAAAAAAAGGTTTAAATTTATAAACACAGCTAATATACCTAATAACATAAAATATTACAATAAGACGAATTTGTTAGGAATGTCATTAGAAGCTCTGACCTATTCCGAAATAAGGTAATTTCGAATTGTGGCAAATTTTATTTTGGTATGCAATTTATATAAAGATACATTTAAAAATATGTAAGTGTGTAAATGTGTACGACATGAAAAATGCATTACATTCCTGCCGTATTTCTGCCACACAGGTGAAATGGTACACGCTAGAGAAAAATGAGTTTCCACCTCTATTGCGTATAAATATCTAAATAGCGGCTAAATTGTGGCGACTGCTAGACTGCAGTTGGGAAATCAGATTCAAGGGAATTCCCTGGCAGACATTTATTCACCATTTGTCATATTTAATTCATTCTAATACGCTTTCTTTCTCAAACATTGAAATTGTATTTCAAGTACGAATTTATATAATTCATAAAAGAATCCCGCAAAGTTTCTGGTATACTTGACATTTTTGTAAAACTCACTAGATGGCAACACCTTAAGAAATGATTTACGATACAAAATAGAGATGGGGTGGAGATCGGGTAACCATTCTTTTTAAATAAATCGTTAACTCTTTTTTATCTATTTACTAATTACTTATAGATATCAATATTTATATATTTATGCAATAAAATATTTTTCAGTTGTTTATTGTTGTAATCAGTTGTTCAGTTGTAAAATTGCCAATATAAAATTAACATTATTTATAATATCATTGTAATATTAATCAAGGAAAACGTAAGAACATAAATCGCTATCGTTGTGCAGATAAGGTGATCCTTGGTTGATCTACTTTATACTAGAGGTCGCAACAGTAAATTATTAGTTTTTTTGGCACATTTGGTACTCTTGATAGCGTCACTAGATGGCAACACTTCACAAAATAGATTTATGCTACGGAAGCGAGATGGGGTAAAGAACGGCAGCTCATTTTTTTATTTTTAAATAACGCATTCGGTTAACTAAGCGTTGCATATCCTTATGGTCTGTATGATACCAATATATGTTGTAACAGTTTAATTAATCGCTCAAAATCAGTTTAGATAACTATCTTTAAAGTGAATAACTTTCAGATATTCCATGGTCATCTTTCGCACGCACCATCAATGCAATTGCGCTTTTAATGTCAACTAGCGCACAGCAATCTCACATTTAGAAAGCTTTTCCAGTTTAATTGCATTTTACTTACGCGAACGACTGACATTGGCGTGTTTGCATGCACGCAGTGCCCGTGCAATTACATGAAATTACTGTCGTGTGCACATGCACGAATTAGATCCTCGTGCAATGTGCAATTGCGTAGCTGCGACTTTTTCCATTATACAATTCCGCTCGTTGTTATCGTAATTTATTTAATGCTTTTATGACAAATAAATTAATCTCGTAATTATACTTTTCTGTTGCTGTTAACTTCTAATTCAATGTCATGCAATCTAACTTAATGCACACTTGTGCTAACTACAATTAAGTGCTTATGGGTTTAGTTCATGTGGCTTGGTCTCATTAACTTGATACCCACTCATAAAACGGGCGTGCAATTGTTCTACTTATAACTGCAAGAGGAATATATATTTTTACCAATTCAATATTAATCCGAAATGATTGCTTTGGAAAATAACTGAGGCAACAAATGCAACGCAAATGAATTTTGTTGATTTGTCAAACCATTGTGAACACAATAACAGAATCTGAAATATAAATCAATTGTTTGGGAAAATTAGTACATATTGTGTGCAATTTGACAGATAAATCTGAATCAACAAAATGAAATAAATATTTTCGTTAAAAAATACATTAAAACTATACATTATACATCCTATACATCCATTGTATTTAATAAAAAATAAACTTGGATGCTTTAATAATAATTAACAACACTGCACATTTTATGTTAATTTAAAAAATCAATCTCCTCAAAAATCTATTTGAAATCACAAGCAAAATTTAGCTCAAAAACAAAATTCGAAAGTAAGAAAAAAAGAAGACCTCCTGATTTTAATCAACACTCTATAGAAATTTGCTGCCATAAATGTTAAATTAATTAGTAATTCAATTGCTAATATTTGAAACGTGTTCGGTGTGTTGCCTTCTTCAGTATGTCTCAAACATGCTCAAACATGTCTCATACATGTTGAAGACGGCAATACGCCGTACACGTTTCAAATCTTAACAAAATTGTAAGTGTCAATGTAAAATCATCTTAATACAACAAATTCATTTGCTTAAATTAAATTTAAATGGCAATAAATCACCATTCTAATCACCATAAATAAGATCATCATTATTCTTATTCCTTTTTGTACCCATATGGGGTAAGTTGTAGGGTTTTGTGATTTAAGCTCACGTCAATGCCCGCCTGGTAGCTGTGTCATGTGTTCGGGAGGTTGCAGACTTCTCTCCGGTCTTTACGCTCCTAACTGAGGCAGCATACTTCATATATTGTAATCCCTAACCATTGTTACATTTGAGTAATAGTAGCAAGTAAATATTTAAAATAAATTACTTAGTATATAATTATTTCAATACACATATCAACTTTTCTATTAATTACATACCTGAGGTATCTTGAAAAGTCGTAGTAAATTAGCCACCTGAATGGAAGTAACACTGCTGGCTGCACCCACAACTCCAGAAATGACTTTACGCACTTGACTTTTATTGCAGCTGTATTCAGCCCCATCAATGTTGCTAATAGAGCCTGCAACAAAATACACGACTAAATTAACACACCTCGGTCAATAGTACATTTAACTCAACTAAAACAAAATGCCTGTATACATATATGAAGTTAAGCAAAGTAAAATCTATTTTCACTCTTGTCGCTTACGTGAAAATGTTCATGAGCGTCAAGCAAAGCATGCATTTTGCAGTCACGGAGTGTTGAGATGGATTGCAAAATTGTTTCATGTTGCGACACCTATTGTTTGACATGCTCGCAATTAACCCTTCGCTCACATTGTCCTCATCATATGCAAACAAACACATGCGCCCAAAATGACCTGACAATGGAATGAATACAAACACAAGAGAACATGACGACATGGTAGAGCGCATCACATATGCAAGTATGAAAAAAAACTGACACAGAAATATAAACAATTGTCATTTAAACATTGTGTAATGGTTTCTTGTAGCGAATGCAGTACACTGCAATTAACGCAATTTATATTTTATGTCAACACATTTCACCGAGAACATACCGAGAGTTGATAGTAATCGTCTGTTTGAATGATTTAAAGTGCAAATATATTTTCAATGTGCATAGCAATTCTCCTTCATTAACCAATACTTATCATATTAATAATTTCTGGCGGTTGCTTTGTGATGAATTAAGTTCCTACAGTTGATTTAATTTTAGTGTTGACATAGACTTAATAAGTTGTCAGTACCCCTTTAGATGTGTGATTTTCTGCTAGCGTGGAAACTATGGCAAAACGGCAATTAACGATAATTGCGCGTTTTGTTCGCTTGATTAAACACACACGTTTGAATCGTAGTCCGCGACGAATGTTTGCCCACAAGCACAATGCAAATTAATTGCTTTCAATCAGGCTGAGTTGAAATTTGCTATGCTTGCAATTAATTATTGGCATCTGCAAATATTAGCGAAAGGGTAATTAAAATTATTAAACAATGTTTTGTTAGATGGACTTCAACAAACAACACTTGTTTGTTAATTGGTTATACTAAATATGTTTTTTGTGTCCGAAAATAATGTCGTGTTCTACAGAAATTGACGGTAATCACAAAATACAAATAAAGTGATTTATGCTGTTCTTGAACATTAAACATATTGTTCCCTTTTGCTACAGGAATTCTAAGAGTGTTGATTTGTAATTAAAGCTTTTATTCACTTGTTTATTTAGTAATTGACAGCTAACTAAGCTTAAAAAAGCCTAACCATGACATCTAGTGGCAAAATGTGGCATTCCTTGACAGGTGTCATTCAAACTGTCCATTTTATCTTAGCTGACTCTGATGGAATTCAGTTTCATTTCAAATTGTATTTTGACACAGGCGTTTCACGCCAATAAACGAGATTTGTTCAGTTCTACCTTCATCTATCAACATTTTGATTGCATCGATTTGTTAATTTGACATGTCAATGAAATGACTTTTTATTCCATAGAGGTAGTTTACTGATTAATCTTTCAAGCATTTTTTTCTTAGGCTTTAATCCATACAAATACATTACTCGTTAATTATAAACCAGGTGACGTATGCGCCGCACATGAGTTGACTGACTTACCAAGACGGAGAATAATTAATTTGGTTTCATAGATCCAGCGATAGCTGCGCAACGACCTGGTTAAGTATTTAAGAGCTGAACTAGAGGATGGAGGTGGAAATTATAATACAGCATCATCAACATGGTTTATATTAAAATGTGCTAGTGGGACTTAGATGTTTTGGTGTTTAACAGGTATGATCTACCTCTTCTTGGTCTCAATCCTTTTCGCTATGCATTGTTGTCATACGCATTAGGGACACTTGCGCTTGTGAAATTGGTGATAAGTTAGATATGCGCAAACAAGCGCAACAGCCTCAACGCTACAATCTCATTGGATATATCTTTTAAAATTTAAACTGGCAATGATTATTTCAAAATCCAATAAATGTATATAACTAAGTTGTCACCCAGCCATAAATGCAATTGAAAAAATTGACAATAATTTCAAAGCAAAGATTATTTTGATGGATTGCAAAACATTATTCTGGTATAAGTCACTGCATCTTATTAGATTTAGGTTGAGATGATTGACACCTATTAGAATCCTATAGGTATTGTAGTAGTATTGGAAAAATGTATTCACAGTTTTGAAGGTACACATTGTTGGAAGAAAAGGGGATCCATTTGTTATGAAAAATGATTCTACTCGTTGCTTCTGATTTTTTTTTAATAATTATCTACTTTATTTCCCAAAAAATTAATTGCTATCCTGGTGGGATTTCAACCCACAATCTCATCTTCCGACAAATGTTTTGTCTATTAGGCTACAAGAGCAATAATTGCCCAATACTTCATAAATGCTATTCTTTGGCGAGAAGAATATAAAGAATTTTTTATCTTTGATATAAACTTAAGTATAATAAACCGCCACTTCTTAAAGACGTTTTCTTTCAAATCGTAAATACAACACAAGGGATAGTAACCCTCATAAAAATTTAAATCAAGCTAGTCGCATAGTCATCATACAGGTCGGCGGACGAGGATTGGCTTTTAGGGCTTCGGGAAAGCTGCTAGTGTGTAAAAAGGGCTTTACGATCACCATATGCGCCCTGAGTCATCCTGAACGGTCGCTTTCCTCGACTTGGTCCAAGAGCGGCAGTAAATCCTCGGATGCTCTTTCAACTGTTTTTGTTAGTATTTTAACATTGGGTTTTAAAAAGGTGATGACGCTACTGGAAAGCATGACTGCTATAAACACGGGTAATAAAACTGGTGTAAGAGTACAAATCTATAGTTTTAAATTAAAGCTGTGCGTTTTACTCTTCCTGAAGTAAGCCGAATGGAAAAAACAAATTGTATTTTGATAAGAATTTCAATATTGGTTACTAGCACTTTTGGTAATTTGTGGTATGGAAATAGTTTGTTGGGCTCGAGAGGTATAAGCAATATTAAAGTAACCCATTGGTCAATAAAAACACAAATAACTTGGAAGTCGTAAAACTACACACGAACAAATAAGCACAGAGATTTCTTGGAGGATTTTACGATTTTTGCTTGTTGTGTCCATAAGTATTGTCTTGTAGGAAGGGGCATTGTCGTAAAGCCAAAGAAAACTAAAATTATCCCTTTGGATATCAACTTGAACACGCTTCATTGTCATTCAACGAAGGAAATGCCCAGCGGTTGACTAAGCTCGAAAGCATGTTCTACGTATTTTTCTTTTTCGCTGGAAAATCAACATAGATAGTATATTTACGTGCGAGAAAACGCATGTACAGAATACTTTAGTCACGTTGAGAAAGAAATGAAAGGGATAGATACATTGTATTAATGGATATGATGCTAGGAGTTTGGGAAACTGGGATGATTTATCAATTTAATGCGCAATAGATTTTCGTCTAGATAAAAATTATAATTTAAAGTACATGTGGAACCTTATTGTATTGAAAAAAATGTGGTTTTTAGGATTTTTATTTAGAATTTAACACTTTTCAGTTTTTCTATTTTTCATTATTATTTATTTGTTTTCATCTTCATATATCAAGTTAACTTTATACATGAACATGTTTCAACATGACTGCAAGCAAAAAGACACTCTTCTAACCAAAAATTTGTCTGGAAGCCCAAACTGTCATTCTCCTCGAGATTCATTCGAGTGAATTCGTGCGTCTGCAAATTCAAAATTTCATCACCTGCCGTAGCTACTCGACAGATATTGCATGCGACAACGCTGACAAAATACGAATGAAAGAGTTACAACCAGTGAAATTTAAAAAACAAACAATGTATTATCTTGCTAGTTTAAATTATAAAAGCTTACATTCAAATGGGCTAGTTCTTTTGTGCTACATTTTTGAGGAAAAACATAATTCGGTAAAAGCGTTCCGATTGGAATTGGTACAATTGTTTAGGTTGGCATGTGTGACAGCTGAAACAAAGCCGGAGAGAATACTGCGGGATGTAGCCAGTATGTGGCGCTTGCAACGCAAGTTTATTTTTGTGTGAAAAATTTTAGTACGCAGTTGTGTCGCTTGGGTTTACTAATACATCGGCTAACTTCGTTATTACTAGATATTACCAGACTCAAAAGAAAAACTGTTTTTTAGTTACAAAAGGCGTGGTTTTTTGAAGAAACTTACACAATAAGATTTCAAAACTAATATCTGGGGTAACCAGGAAAGTTTATGCAGTAATTTGCATAAATGGTCCTTGGGGTATGAAGAATAAGGAAAAATGAAAGTTTTGAAATGGGACTGTCCTTGCTCAATTGTAGGATATAATTTCTAATGATAACATAGACAACCAAAGTTGCAAGCAAAGCTAAATAATATCGAGATTATTTGTTGAAAATTTGTTGTTTTAAGTAATGTATTTCTACAGTATTGTACATCACAATGCTAAAATTTAATTTATTTGTCTTTTTTATAGTATTAATATTATATTTAATATGATCTTCTTTATGCAACAACATTTAAGCAACAAGCTAATTAAAATTACAATCTTGGATTTTAAATAATAAATAAATTTCAGGATTGTTTAATGGTAAGTAAATTAGCCCAAATTAAAGTACAAACAGATACTCTTGAAATATATACATGTGTAATCCAATATAAGTATGTCCAAGTCCAAAAAAATGTTGAGAATATCAAAGCCAGCTATGATAATGAAGAGCGTTGAATTACACTTCCAACCAGAACCCTTTTTATCTTTTATTTTTCATCTCTTTTGTAGCCACTCATGCAACGTTGTGCTTTATTCGCGTTGAAACATTAACGTCATTGATGAGAAAAGAATAACTCTTGTATCTAAAAAACAGTTTAGATTGCAAAAATACTTAGAACCCCATCTAACCTAATCTAACCTAAAGTACCAACTAAAATAAGTGTACTTTGATGTTGTATGATTGATGGGAATAGTTTTACAATTATAATTACACTAAACATTTTGCAATAATCTTGGAGGATAAATGATTCACCTTCTTGAATTTATACTTGTCCGGAGGACTGATTACCTCTGAATGCGCGCGCTCTTTGATAGAAGTTGCAAGCAAATCTTGCAGAGTTAGCCCCTGTCGAAAATAAGCCAAGCATAAACGCAATTGTCCTCCGTGTCCTTTTCGCTTTGCTACTCTTGTTTGATATGCTTACCCTCTTTTGTGATCTAGGCAATCATGCAAAGCCATGTCTTTCCGGTCGTATGTCGGATGGAATTGTAGGTCGCATTCTGCACATTCGCAACCGTATGTCTTGTTTGCGCCATACTATTCAGCAGTATGAAGGATTGTCGACAAACAAGGAATGCGCTTATAGCATATTCAAAGGAGGTTTTGTAATAAATATATTTAATATATGAAAAAGAATCTAACATAATGTTATCTTCTACATTCATATATACAACGTGTCTAAAGAATGAACTTGACCAATTTCTACGCTGTTGGTGATATTATCATTTGTCTTTATTATTTATCTAGTTGACACAAAACATGTCATCCTCTACTTGTTTCCCGTCCCTGCAATTGGAAACTATATTGCCTTGTTTTTCCTATTTCCACTTGGGAAACCGATGGAGATTTATGGACTTTGCTTGACTGCACAAATAGTTGAAACAAGACAGGCAACACACAGTGCAAAGAGCATGAGTTGGATATTTTCTCGTTTCGTGCCGGGCGGTGTCCGGAAAACTCTGCAAAAGTTTCGGTTCGATATATGGTTGTTTGGTTAAGTTGAGGTCGGTATAAAGGCGTAGGAGCTAAAGGCGATTGGGAAAGTTTAACAAAATTGTGGAATTTCGCAGATTTCCTGGTTTTCCACAACTTGTCTACGTGCTGATGTGGTTTCAGTTTTAAACAATAGCCTAGGGATTAAAAGTAAACAATGAAGGGGTGATTAATTAATTAGTTTTAAAGTTTCAGTATAAATAGTTTTTATGAAACGAAACAAGTTTCATATTAAAATTATTAAGCTAAATTATTCTGATATTGTGCACTATATAATAATAAATTTGATAAAAATTAGATACAATGTAATACCTATTTATAGGTAGCGCCATCTCATGAGAGATAATTCACTGAAGCGCCCTCTCAAAACAGAAACATTAACGACATTCTAAAATACGCGCCTATTTTAAAAATAATAAACATTTAGATTTTAAAAGCAGCCATTGATGCTTGTATTATGGAAAGCTTAACCATTGAAATTATTAGTTTCAAAATATAAAACGAACATTTTCATAAACTGTACAGTGTTATTGGCGTATAGAGTATAAAATGGATATGATTCGGAATTGCTCGTAAAACCTGATAAAAGTACCCCGATTGCAATGCTGCCAAGGATGCGCTGATTTTCTACGTGGAGTAAGTGCTAAGCAAACGATTGCTCTTGCAGGAAAATGCAGACTCAGCATTCAGGTAAAAAGCGCTCTTCAGGTCGTAGACGATACGCCGGAAAGCAATAAGTGGGTTCATAAAAACACCAGTCACTCAAATCCGAAACGGCCGCGCCAGTTCGAGCAGTGGATACATAATGCCATCGCAATTGGGTCGATATTGAGCAGAAGTAAAAGCCCAACTTAGATATTGGAATTGGGCAAAATGTATCCGCAATTCAATTTCCTTTTAAATGAGCATAATAGCT
>JAODGC010000010.1:3385214-3396394 GCA_027574925.1 Ecitoglossa quadriceps
TAATAAAAAAGCAATGAATTTTATTAAGAGATGGCAGCACATTCCTGATTCAGATTTCTTAGTATAGAAGCAAACCAGTTATCCACAAGGAAAACTGGAAATTCTTGGAAAAATCAATACTCTATGATTCCTCCAGCAAAGGCCAGCTACAATTCAGTACGATTTTGCACTACAGATGGCGGTGCCTATTACATTCGATCTTTTAGCATTTTCCGTCCATTGCACAATACTAAATCTATTCTAGTACGTAAACCCACATTATTTATGGCTCAATCAATTTTTTACTGTACAATCCTATGTATGACATTCGTTGATTAGAAATATAAAACACCCGATTCATACAAGCACTTTCTAGCGTAGGTTTAGCCAATTCTCAGTACTTTTCACGCGTGTTTGAGTACAGTTTCCCGAATTTTTCGCACGTTGCATTCGCCATTTGTACGTATTGTTTGCTTCGACGGCGTTTTTCATTTCCGGCAGTGACTGTAATCGTAAAGTCTCATTGTGCGCTCGCGCAAGGGGCAATACTACGTTGTTTATGCCACATCAGTAGCGAGAAAATACCACACTAGGCACAACGTGAAAAGCTGGCAATCGCTTGGGAGCAATCGAAAATGCCAGGAAAAGCGGAAACATGTAAACATTGCACATGTGTGCAATAAGTAAGAAAATAATAGAAAAAGAAGAAACAGAAACATAAAAGTGACATAAGAACAAATTAATACCGAGTCATAAATTATTCAAGTGGATGCTGAATGTATCATATAAAAGGTGCCAAGAGTGAAATAGTATATAGAGTCTATAAGAGAAGTGAATTGAATAAATTCAATGTCCTTGGTATATTTTCTTTACAACTGTTATATGTATACCTGTGCAATTTTTTTTAAGATGGAATCTGATCTCTTAGAATGAAAATGGAAGAAGCACGTAAAATTACATCTAAAATACAATTTGTAATTAGATCCTCACAGGTGTACACTTTTATTTAAAGAATAAACTTTATGAAGCGTTCTTTACGTTTTAGTCGTGATGCTGACAGAAGTACTAATGAAGCCATTAATAACGACAGCGCACAGCAAAGATGTGCTAAAGTTTTCTAGATAAACATTAAGATTATCACGTGAATAAAAACAAAGGCAAGCACGGAGGAAGTTAAAAGTGTTTTTATAGATTTGTACTAATAGTATAGCAAAGCTCCCAAATGACACTAATTCAACAACGAGAGAGGCACCTGAGAGGCACAAAAAACAAGAAAATTATACAAGAGGAAATCAATCATAGTTGGAAAATATTAAAGTATTAAAAGCAGCCATTATAATAGATGATTGTGTTTAACAATTAAGAATTAGGTGAGAAATAAATCAGATTATATCAAATTTTATATAAATTAGCTTAAGTTATTTTGATTGTTATTTCAAAGATAGTACTAATAAATATATGCAAATTGATAGAACTAATAATGATGGATATAACAAAGTGATGGGTGTTTTTGACCAGCTATATTAATCGTAAATTATAGTTTGTTTATTAAGTTTAGTCTAGTTTAGTTTAGTAGTAATGTGGTTTGACTGTTTTTTTAAAGATGTTTATCGTTAGGTCGTAAATCAGCTTACTATTTATTGTGATTCCCATACTTCCATTCTCCGACCATCAAAAGTCACACTTGTTAAATTTATTTACCCGATTGCCAACTACCACTCTTTGTACTTCCACTGATATACTAAGAAATGGATCATGAAAAGCAGTGTTAGGCGTATATTAAATAAATATATATTTGGAATGTAAGTTAAGTTAAATTTACTTTTGATTTATTTGCACGTCATCATCGTACAGTTGCGCGAATCATGATGGCTTGGAGCATTTTCAACCATTACTTAATTTCATAACTTTCATTAAAAATCAGCATACTTTCCAACAAATAAAATAAGCTGTGTTTGTTAAATGATTTGTGCGATTTTTTATGAAATAAAAACGTGTCTGAATAATCCCAAGATGCATAATTACAAACAAATTAACAAATCCTTCATAAAATCCCACATTGCTATTTACCGAATTACGTAATGAAGTTAAGCACAAAAAATCTCAGGTCAAGC
Organism: Ecitoglossa quadriceps; assembly: GCA_027574925.1. Classification (NCBI taxonomy): domain Eukaryota; kingdom Metazoa; phylum Arthropoda; class Insecta; order Coleoptera; family Staphylinidae; genus Ecitoglossa; species Ecitoglossa quadriceps. Next base: position 3,387,308 of record JAODGC010000010.1, read on the forward strand.
TTAAAAGCTCAAACGAGCAGAACCAGTTCATCTCGAGAGACCTCATGTATTATCTCTGTAATGCAGATGGGACATTGAGATGGCTCAATTAATTGCAGACAAAGTAGAATGCAGTGTTTGCAATAATGAATTTTGTGGGGATTAAATTTTTAATTTAAATTTATTATATATACCCTAAGAGACAGACAGAGAAAATGCTGTTATGTGCGGTAAATGAATACGAAATGCTAATAATTAAGTTTCCAGCTCCATGCTCAGTCGGTAACACGTCAGACTGCTGTAGAGTCAACAAATCATATATTTAACAAGTATAGATTAGAATTCTCCTAAGAGTATATCCGTCAATATGTAATTTTTATTTATTATATTGCAAATAACCATAGTAGTTAATTCAGTATAGTGAAATAGAAGGTAAGTACGGTGTCTGTTCTGGCATGGGTAGCAATACACTTTACAACAAACTTAATTTGTTCAAAGGTTTTGCTAATTTTGATTATAACGTGAATATGAATATTACCATTGTAACAATATGATTTGTCTTTATAATAATTATTGTAACACCAACTATATAGCATATGTAAAACAAAAGAAAACTCACCTTAATACAACAATTAATAACTGTGGTTGATTTTGTACAATATTTCTATTTCATGCATTCATAGCTCATCATTTTAAATGTGGAATAGAAAAAAATTGAGGTCTAAAGTTTTGTTCAATTAGGTCGGCATTTTTTACTATTTGGTGTCTTATTTTCATTGTGCTTTAAGTGCTTTGAAGAATTTGAAAACCGAGGGTAAGTATGGAAAGGGGATTAATAAAGGGACATACCCATATAAAACAAGGTAATAGTTGTTTGAAGCAATAACGAATTGTTGTTACACCAAGATGGTGTATAAAATCTTGGATGGGTGAGATTTAAAGTCCCTTGATGCTATTCTGCGCATGTGAAACTCACTGAGCGACTTGTTAGAAAACCTAACCATTATACATATTATTGAAGATAACTATATCTGTGATAAGTTAATTAAATTAAGGAATTTTTAAGTTTAATTTTTTGTTAAATTATTTGTTAGGTAAATTTTGACTTGGTGAAAAGTTAATGTCACTAGAAAGTATTCTCCAAACGACATCTCAGTCTCCTGCCTTATTGATTTACTTCACTTTGAATAACCTTTCCATATATTTCATCCTCATGTTATTCATCCACTTGACCTCTCCCGCACAAATTGTCCTTCGCTGGACCGCCACATGCTGCATGTTTCTATTATTCGCTTGAACTGAATTTCCATCGGAACGGCTGTGCGTTGAGGCCAACATCATTAGTTTACTATTAGTGGCGGAGGGATTACGGAAGTGCACGTATACCCCACCTCCCCATCCTACTGCCCCCAGTTGGTTGCCACCAGCGAGCGTGCGTGTGCTGTACGCGCCGAGATAAAGCAGACGCGAATTATTTAATTGAGCGCAGTGCGTGGTCAGAGTTGATGTCGATGTAAATCAAATGCGGTTATTGTTATGCTGATAAAGACAAATTGTTGTCTGGCAAATACACCAAAATTATGCTTGATTATTTGCTTATATGAGCTTTACTAGATGGTCTAGTTATTTGGTAGCAAGACTAGATTGAATAAATGCACTTACCTTTAATAAAATCCACAGCCATTTCCAATCCATAGGTGTCCTTATCGCAATCATCAAGAATATGCGCGCCAAGGGTAATGTTGGGCAAAAATTGTCCTTGCAGTGGATTGTTGAGTTGGTCTAGCGTGTATAACATTGCTTCCAATGCTTGAATGCCGCCCTGCGGCATGACCGGCCCACATGTGATTGAATCCTCTCGTTCGTGAACCATCATCAGCCCGCCAAGGACAATATCGCCCTCGACTACAGCTTCTTTCTTAACAGGCCACGGAAAACCCAATTGATTATCCTCTACGGTCCTCGGGCGGGTTTTCAAGGATTCCAGGGTTGTTAAAATTAAAGGATCTGAAATTACAATATAGAATTTATTTGTCTCTAAAGTGGGTCGTAAAATATTGTATTGAAGTATCGATCATGAATTACCAATAGTTGAAGTGGTTGTATGTTCACTTGGAGCAACTGTTCCTTTGATTAAAATATCGATAGACTGTGTTGTTATTCTAGAAATTTTCGAGATTCTAGCTGGCCTTGTTTTTAACATTCTTGTTGTAAATGGTTTGATAGTCATCAAAGTTGCGTCGGATGCTTGATTGCTTGCGATTGTTCCGATTCTGGTTGGTGTCGAGGTTGTTTCCTTCTCACTAATGGGTCTTGTTGTAGTTCCAAGTGTAGTGGGCTTTAAACTTGTCGCCAAGCCCATAATTGTCATTTGCATTCGAGGCGTGTTAGAACTCACTGGTGTCATCTGAAAGTGACATTGTTTTATACCACCTTAGAAACAGTAAAAATTAATGAAACTAAGTAAAAATACCTTTGTTGTTGTTATTGTTTCTCTTGGGTCTTTTTGAGGGATTGGATCTGTAGGTAAAACATTGTTTGAATTTTCTGTTATCAACATTTTTGCTTCCCCTGGTTTAGGAATTTGTGAAACATTTGTGGTGCTTAAAGCCATTGTCTCCTTGCTGCGGATAATCCTGCTCGCCCCTTCCCCCGAATTAGACTTGTTTGCACACGCCAATGTAGTATCCTCATACATGGCCTGTGAATTTCCTGCAGACGATGTGGTTGGACGCACATGGTTTGTTGATGGCCACGTTGTATGCGCCGGATCCGATTCATTTACAGAGTGTATTGCTGTAGTTGTAGAAGACAACTCAACTGCTGCATTTCCCATAGTCATACTTGTAGGATAATTGTCGGTTTTGCTCATGGTCATGCGATCAGCACGATCTTGCGATTGGCGACGGCGTCGTCGGTGTTTAATTACAACCGGCCTAATTCCATGCCCGTCCGGGTGCTTTGCAGGCCACGTCGATGGCTTGTTAATTAATTCCGCAATGGAACCGATTTTCGCTGCATTGACCACTGCGCCAGGCGTGATTAATGAAGTATTAGGCATAGAGTTTTCCCCACTTCTACTTGCTTGCTTTGGTTTTTTATATCGTAAATCTGTCGATGGATTCTCAGTATTTTGAGCTTGTGGATTTAATTTCACTCTGTTGACATTCTGTCCTTGATCCGTAATAGTATCTAAAGTAGCAAGCAATGTTTCGGAAATTTTTCCATTCTGCACACTTGCTGGTAATTTTTTCTCAATGCTATCCTCATAAATCGCAATCCACTTTAATGCGTCAAAGGGTGGAGGCGTCGTCGTTTTGGTGTGTTGCTCTTTATTGGTTTGTTGAGTCGGTCGCCAGGAAACGTTGTCATTGTACCCTTGTGCAAGGACTTGGGGACTATACAGGTCGACGAAAGCAAGCAACTGGAAGAGTATGAACGCCGGAATGACAATCATGGTTAATTTTAATCCAAACATTGTCTCCTTCTATTTCCTATCTTTATGAGACTATCATTTTAGAAGGAACCTAGAAAAGTAAACCAGAATTAGTTACATTTCTAAACTAATTACATTCCAAAACTTATACTTGATAAACAATGGAATTAAAGTAAACTATTGTTCAGAACTTAAGTGCCGCAAACCTAACAAAAGAAAAGTTTGTTCAAAAGTCAACTGCTTCTTGCTTCCATTACCACCTTTTGACGCTTTCTACGCTTCTGCCGCGACGGTGGCGGCAATTAAACTTAACGATCAACCACAAAAGGGTGTATTAATTAAGCACACAATTAATAAACCAGTACGAATTCTATTGTGTATTGTTGGGCAGTATTGTGTCAAAGCTAATAATATTACCGGATTTTCCTTCATTCATGGTGATCATTAGTTGATATTTGGGTTTTCATTTGGGTGGTCTGATCTTTCTGAGAAGTTGCACCGCTTTTATGATAAAATTCTATATATATATATTTGATTCAGGGGGATTTGCAAGATGTTGCAATGCATACGTAATAGGGATATTACAATGTGTCAAAAGTAAGAAACATTTTCTTTGGCAGATTTTTCAATTTTATTTTTTTCATCGAATAAGTATTAGAATTGAATTAGAGATTTGTGTGGCGCCAATATATTATTTTGTGTTGTTTGTTATTTATTTTATTTAAAACAGATCTTTGATAAAATTGAATAAATCAATATAGAAAAATAGAAATTGATTCAAGCTTATGTTTTCTTAGTTTTTCCTTAATCTTAAATTTTTGAGGTTAATTATAAAATATAGAAAATATGGTTCACCAACAAAAGCAGTCTGGCATATATTATACTCTATATGTCAAACTGCGATTGTACAACCTGTAAATTTGTCAGTAGCATCTTAGGTTAGGTTAGTTTTGGTTTGATTAGTTGAGGTTAAGTTCACAAAAACATCAAACGTAAACAAGTAAACCACATTATTGCAAATAAACTACAACATTTGTCATTTGTTACTGCCATTTGTTTGTAAGAAGCAAAAATTGCAAAGAAAGACATCCATTGATAAACCTTTATTAGAGTCAAGGGCATTTATGTTAGGTTACAAAGAAAGTAACCTTCTTTCCAAGTTGCAGTACGTGATCATTATAGGCAAAATACTAGCTTTTGTTAATTAATTTACGATAAATAATAAATCACGTAATATTCACTTTACTTGAATAAATCTCTACTCTAGTTCACTATCTATGAGCTTTCTTCTCTCTCTTAGTATATGTTAAGTTGGAAGTTTTAGTCTCTAACTATCAATCAGTGATCATCAATCAGGTAATTCTCAACCTGTAAAGTCAAATCAACTCAAGATCAATGAAAATCCAAATTTATTCTTGTTTCATTACTCAATCAATTCAACTGACAGCCATTTTAACTGACTTGCCTGAGATGTTGCAACATTGTATTCAATCTATTATTAGCAATAAAGGGTAAGTTCAATATCATTATCTATTATAACTAAGAATAATTTAAAAAAGATTTTGTTTGAAAACAATTAATTTTACTTTGACAATTTGCTTTCTACCATTTTTTTTCAAATAGCATGTCTATTTTCTGCTGCTTCGGATTATATATTACAATAATAAAGTTATTATTTATCTACATGCTATATTTTCTCAATAGCGTAAAATAGGAAAACACTGCATGAAAAATGTTTATCACCTTAAAGTGTCAACGCCTGTTCTCTAACAAAATTATTTGTATTCAAGTTATCTAGCACACTTCCATATTTCATGCAAATATTTTATATTACTGAATGTCGTTTCCGCAAAAAAAAAGCAATTGAAATATCACACCACCTTCCTAGGAGGTTATGTTTCCCATAATTTCCCATAAATTCAGGGCCAATATAGTCCCAGAGCATTTTTACCATAAATAATACTCATTTTGATCTATATCCTGGTGTATACTTGTTTTAATAATTGTATTGTATTAAAAGTACAATACGAAAATAAATATTTGAGAAATTGTGAAGTTTTTTAAGTTTTTGTTTTTTGGAATTAAAAATGTGAAGAGTTGGAAAATGATTCTAACAATTGATAATTACAATACTGATATTATATCCCTATGCGGGGTGAAGAATTTTATAATGTTACCCATGCCAGTTCTACTAGACCTCTCGTTTGGTAGCTAAAGGATGCAAACTTTTTTTTGATTTTTTCTACAATGTTTCCCAAGAAGGTATTAGCAGGAAAAAAATAGCAAAATACTAGATCTTTATTTAAACTAAGTGGAATAAACGCAGATAAGTTGTGGAAGATAAGTAACAAATTTATATTTAATTATAATTATTGTATGATTAAAAATAATCCAATCTGGTGCTTTGTTGCCTTCAAAAAATAGAAATAGAGAGAATAATGTTCCGGTATTTGCAACTGCACAATATTATTAAATATATCTAATAGATGATATTAATATAATGAAAATATCTTTGCAATAGTAATTAATTTATGTAATAATTTACCGTAATTATTATCTAAATACATGTCTAATTCAAAGTTAGCTTTTTTAAGATTAAAAGTCACTAATGCATGAATTGATGAAAGGCATTTGTTGATAATTATCCTTGTTTGCAGATTCACAAATAAATATTTAATATTAAAATGCTGGAAAAAATTAAAACATCAAACTAATATTTAATTAATTAATACAAATCCTTGAAATGTTTAATATAAATTTTAATTCCAAACTTCAATTATTAAGTGAAGCAGTTGCCAATTTTCATATCCTTCAATTAGGTTGCAATCTTAATAAATATCTTTACCTCCAAAAGCACTTTACTGCCACTCGTAAATTATTAAATCCTTGATAAAATTCTTACGTAAATCTCTTACCGCCTGAATTAAATGCCTCTAGTAATTTCATCTTAAATTATCGATACAGAAAAATATAACTTGAAGAAAAAAATCAGTAGAAGTAAAATGTAAATCTTCTTTCTATATTAGCATTAGCAAAAAATGCATTTACTTTAAGTACATTTTAATTAATTATATCATTTTTCAAATTGGTTAACTTCACTTCCCTTTCATTTTTTTTTTCTAGCAATTTTAATACTAAATATTTATTTGTGATACATAATTAATACTGATAAAAGTTCACAAAATAAATTTAATTATGAATAAATAATTACCAAATATGTTCCCCGCACTAGCTACTCGAATGTAATCAATGAGGATAATGTGCAATTAGTAATTCTACCCGAACACGGATTTTCCACGGTCGATATTCTCCGCGCCATTAATAGGCAGCTGAAAGGTAGAATGAAAGCAAAAACCTGCAAAAATGTGCTTGGGTAAACACGTCAAATCCCAATTTACTAATGACCAGCATTAGTACATTCGCGTTTATCCAATCCCAACATTTAAGTAATCCGCGCACTCGCCATTCATTATTGCAATTAGGTTTTGCCGTGCGCAGCGAGAAGAAACAAATTGCGAATTCGCTGTGTTTTTAGTGATATTTAATGAATACACATGCCGACAGCAAATGCCATATATTGTTACAATGGATGTAACCAAATGGGAACAGGAGCAAGTCGTTAAAAGCGTTAGGATTGAAGTAGGTCAATGCGGTGATTTCGTAACACATGTGTTGATTTCATTGAATTCTAGTAGATAATGACTACAACGGTCACAACTGCCAATGGTTGAATATAGTTTGATGTTTGATTTGTTCCTGTAACATGCGGGTTGTGTATCTATTGTTGGCGAGTTCTCTGTCAACATCAGAGAAGGTTTTGTAATCCTTTAGAGATATCCCATAAATCATTGAACATTTATCTAAATTAATTTGGAATTTATTCCCTCTACATTTATATTATGCAATCCGTCACTGATATATCCTAATGCATGTGTTTGCAAAAATATTTTTGTTTATTCCCTATCATACCATTCCCTGCCATCATATTATTCACTGTCATGAATTCCCGTCGTTGCGCGCCTCTCAAAAAATGCCATCATTTGGAACGACATTTACGATAATACGCACTCTCCCTTGTTCAGAGTCTTTGGACATTACAATAAAAGCACAATTTCCTCAGCATACCCCAAACTCTTACACTTATATATATATTTTTTGGTTGTTTCTTTGAAATGTCAGGAACCTTGTTGGATTTGTCAAAATGTCCAAAACACGCGCCTTCCAATATAGCGCAATGCCTACGTTTTATTCCATGTTTTATGCGCTCGTTTTTGCACCTTGGGCGTTGAGATTTCGACGAGGGCAGATTCATCTTGAGCGCATACGACACTCTTCTGAGCGTGCTATTCAACATCCACCACATCTCCAACAGGAATCTGGCAAATGAGAAAGTTAACGTTTGACGTGCCACCGTTGTCAACACTAAGAAATATTCAAATGACGTCGTCTTGATAAGACCTGACTTTGCTGCAAATTAGTTTAATGATTCCAATATTAATTAGATTTAGAGTCACAAGAAGGAACTAAATTAAATGAGGTACAGAAATGAAGCGTAATGGGTTAATATAATCTTAGCCCAAATTATTCATCAATTTTTGTTATTTTCCGAAAAGATATATTTGACAGCGAGGATAATTAAACAGCTTCCCAACGCTTGCAAATTAAGCGTTGCTGCCGAAGAAGGCAAAAAGGGTTTAAATTGATTACCAGTGTCAACGCGCTTTCAAGGTCATGGACACCGTTCACATTTACGTTAGCTTAAAGAAATAAGAATATTTTTTATAAATTTTGTTGCTTGGACAACAAAGCATATATATAGATGTGGGACATGGGTTGGAATCCTGATGAGAATATATCATTTAATACTTACTAAATCCAGTCGCAAGAACTACTAATAACCGTGAGAGTTGATAGTAGAATAAAGTGGAAGTTGGTTACGGTGTTTGGCATAGCACCTAACCTAACCTAACTTAACCTAACCATGATAGTTGATAGTGTCAAAAAGTTGAGGTCGAGAAAACGAGAAAACTAATGTTTCTTAACTTCAATATTTTAAATAAACTGAATAATTTTTAAACATAATAAGGATTCGTAAGTATTAATTTTGTAACTGTAAATATAACCATTAATTTATATAAGTATTTTAATAGTAACGTTGTAAAATATGTATTAAAAGTGCAATTTATTACAATAAAAGCTACTAATTGCAAAGCAAATACATTTCTTTTATAACAAAATTTAGTATCAATTTGAATGAGTCTATGTAATAATTAAAAATATTTTACATTTTTTGATCATTCTAGATTTACTCACAATTATCCTAGATTTTGCAGAATAAATTTATCTTGTGTTGTTTAAAAGATATTCAGCATTTTATAGAAAGTAATAGAATCCATCATGTCATTCAATACTTGGTGTTATTTTCTCTACTTTTAATGATTCTCTCTGCAAGCAATAAAAGATGTTTAACATTTTTCGTTTTTTAAGATCAATTTACAATATTATCCTTTGTCTATATAAAATATGCACACTTCAAACTGCATGTTAGTATTTTAAATATTGCTTGCCTTGTTGTATTACAAAACTGAACAAAATTGAAAGCTAAACTTATTTTTTAATAAATAGTATATAATTGGTTATGTTGAATCTTTTCTAAACCTCAATTACTTGCT
>JAODGC010000010.1:3426541-3437526 GCA_027574925.1 Ecitoglossa quadriceps
AAATTGTGATCATGACAAATGTGGAATTTACAATAAAAGTTTCATGCCATAGAATTTCTAATAAACATTTTAATACACTTGCAGCTTATATTATAAAACGCTCACGTTCACGTGAATTTTATTTGTTGGCATATAGTTTTTTTTTAATTACCTGATTTGTTGGTGCAACTGATGAGTTAGCATTTCTGATTTCAGCTACCAAAGGAAACCGAATGGAATAAAGCATAGCCATAAGTGGCGCTAGCAGCGTAAGTTGACAGAACTGGTTTTTTAGGTTAGAATTTGTAGTTAATGCTGGGTTTACTAAAACACCAGCTAACTTAGTTATTACTAGTCAGAAAAAGAGGTAATTTTCTAAGAACATGAGGCGCATTTCTGAGAACGCTAGGAAAGTTTTATCGGTGATATAGATAATTAAACATGTTATATGTTTCTAGTGTAGTATTCAAATAGGAACAAAACTTGAATTTAAATTGTTGTTAAACAAAATATGTGTTGTTGTTGAAAGTTTCAAAGTAGAATTTACAGTCGCCCAAAGTAGTCCAAAATTACTGTTATATTGTGCATAGTAATTTGAGTTTACACAAAAAAAAAATTGATAATAAAATATGAAAAATATTTATTTAACCTTTGAAAACAAATACTGCATCACCAAAACAAAACAATCATATTAAAATATTCATAGCCATTTAATATTGTCATTGTTTGTAGTTCAGTAATCAAAAATTTATTTTTGAATTAACCATAGTAATAGTCTCCTTTTTATTCGAAATAAATAAATAATACTCTCTCACTTCTAATACAGATTTCTACCAAAACGCAACTATAATTAAATTAAACTATACTTAGAATTTAAAAATAAATTACGTCACATTGGAATTAGATATCCTCATTAGTGTGAAACAATAATAAAATTATTACACCTGTCCCTCCACAATACATCCATAGAGAGAAGACAAAATAATAAGACGATGATATCCGTTTGCGTGGGCCCAAACACGCAAGATCTTCTGATGCGCTGTCCGTCTTCTTCCAGTTATTCCCATTCAAAGTGATCCTTGGTTCACGCTACGAAAGCTCAAGACACTTGATGGATTGAGCGGTATTCTTGTAATACGCTCCAACATCATCATGCGCATGCACATAAATATTCCATCAGGAATAATTCAAGCATAGTGTAATCCTATAAAAGTATTACACTTGACACAATCTTTATTGGATTGGAACAAGTTGCTAAGTAGGGTTAGCATAAAGGGTTTAACAAGTTGTTAAATTGATTAACTAAGTTGATTAAAACTATGTTTTAACTGCTTCAACTATACTTTAATTTTTTGCTCGTTTATGATCTATACATTAAAAATGTCCCATTTCGTACTATGGATGTAATAAATTCCATGCTATTAGTTCTTTAGAGCAGTCCTATGATAGAACAGAAATATTCCGGCTGATAAAAATTTTATGCACCACAAAAGCTTTTTATCTAGCTGACAAACTTGTTTTAATGCATACAACATTAATTGTGATCCGATTTTGAATTATAACCGTGTCAATTGTTCAACTATGTTGGGTATAAATTATAGCTTTTTGTTAACTAACAGCAGCATGAGCTGACATAGCAGTTTAGGTTAATTTTGTTAGTATTAAGAAATTTGTAGATTAGGAGAAACAGAATCTGCCATTTATTCCACCAAATATAATTAGCAACGGCAAATATTTGCTGAATTCTCAGTTGGTGCACGATTTCTTCCAAACAATTCATTGCCTGTTTGTGAAACAAACAATATAATGATACAAACTGAAATTAAATTTTTATCAATTACACTAATATTTCACTTAAAATAACGCAACTATAAGACAAGTGTTTATTTCTAGAATTTATTAACAACCTAATATCTTTGTAGATATTAATATAATATTGGTTGTTAGAAATGAATATTGTTTGAAATTTTATCCATAAGTTTCACAATAAAACGAGCCAATGTAATAAATTATCTGCACAACGGAAACTATCAATCGAAGATTACTCGTTGCATCCTTTCATCTCTTAGCTTCTATTGGAATCCACTTATGGCGATGGAATATTTTTGCACGCATCAAATGTTACGGTAATGATCTCAGTAGATCCCTGGGGGGAAACAATAGTTGAGTGCTTTTAGGTAGAAGAAACTTCTATAGAAATTCAAGACCTAATCGCTTCAAGTGGCTGGAACAAAAATAAACTAGAACTGGGAGATTATTTAACAATATTCATTATTACCAGTAAATTATTTAAAAAAAAAATATTGCAATGGTTGACAAATCTATGGAAAATGTGCTTCACAAAACATATTTAAACAACATGGGAAATATTTATCATGACTAAAAATAAACATCATATTTATATCTTTGCTGATTTGATTTTGATTAATTTTGAATTGTATAGAAATATTTTCATCTTCAGCATATAGACAGCCAGCGAAATATTTGTGAGTGATTAATTAAATCGTTGTCAACATTGAACCAAAGTAATTCCGAAGCCTTCAAATTTATCAAGTGTGTGGATGGTGTAATCAATTTTGTGGCTTTTTGGTTAGGTGTCTGACGAATTCCCAAATAGGTAACGAGCAATTCATTTTTTTTGTTTAGCTTTTTTTTCACCACAGTAGACAACGGGTAGTTTACTTGTTTTTTGTTTACTTTTTATGCGGAAATTCCAAACTGTGCTTGCGGGATAATTATGTTATTCAATTTTTTTCGAAGCTGTAGTTGTGCAAGCTGATAAACCATAGTCTGCTGGGTCTACTCCAGAAGTTTGCTATGTAATTGATCCCGAATATTCGAAGGGAATTGCAAATAAAATAACGTATCACCTGAAACATATAGTACTGGGTTTTGAGGAGTTCGATACTTCACTCCCTAATAAAAGTTTCTTTCGTACAACCCCTTCCACGTTATACCAAAGCAACCAGAGAACCAATATTTGTTGACTGGGCCAATACTAGAAGGTCCAACTCAAACGTTGCTTCAATAGAGTAGCTACAATTAAGGTCGTGACCTGAGCAAAACACCTAACATGTATATAAATATTTAAGAAACCACAAATTGGAGATTTGGACAAGTAGGGTATATGTTAGGTTAGTTCAGAAAGGAGAAGGAATACTTTTGGAGACGCAAATACTGTGGGGGGTACTGGGTGATTTCATAGGAACACCAAATAATACTACTTTTATTCTATAATATAGGGTGTTTCATATTAAATTGGTTTAATAAGGTAAGGTAAGTAATTTAGTCTCAAGTCCAAGGCTAGTTGATCTAGCAGGGCAGTTTCAAATTCATTAAGAAAATCATAAGATTCAGAAGATTAAAGCTATTGCAACATAAAAAAATCTATACGGTAAGTAAAAACATTAAGTTTACTAGGTTTTAGAGGAATGGATAGAAAGTACAGCAGTTGAAAGTAAACTAAGCCATTTCTAGGTTGGTTTTTCACTACTCCACTTAAAATATTTTGTTTGCTTAGAATTTTATGCAAGAAATTTAAATAAAAATTCACATGCTTATAATAATCCTAACCTAATTTTAATTCGTGTTGTAACCAAAAAAAAATTATAAATCCTACAATACTTTACAATATTTTGACATTATTTTACGATACACATAATGTAAGTCCCAGAAACAATTCTCAAGTAGCTGCAGAAAGTAAAACAACATGCAACAACATTTTCTGGATATGTATGTTACGCACCCATCATCATTCATCCCAATAAACTCAAAATAAAACATCATAAAATCTCTTTATAACAAAAGTACATTAAAAAAATTATCCTTTCCATCAGCAATCTCTATTTAAATTCAATTTGCGCTGAGTCACTCAACTGCTTCTTTGGTAATCCGATTAACCTCAATTCAAGGCTGCGCGTTTGATGTAGTTAGGCGGAAACGAAGATGTCTTGGACATTGCGCATTGGCATCCGTTCAAATTTAAATGACGGCACACATGCCAAGCGACCGACTTTGCTGGTGCCATACGTTTGCGACGCATTCCTCTGCATGGAGGCGGCGAGGTGCCGACAATCCGCTCGGAATCACAACGAATGCGAAATATATTATTACGCATTGATATACGGGCTTTATCCGCATGGCGTTAATGACGAAGGGGTGTGCATTGTGAAATAATGGGGGAGCAGGTGTGCAAATATTGCCGGAAGCAAGCAAGGGGAGGTTAGGGTGGAATGAAGTGACTTATTACCTCTGGTCGATATTACTATTTGTTAAGAGATTGATGCGGTTGGTTCTGATTGTGGGTTGATTATTTTTGGAATTTATTTTTATCGTAATACTAAGACAACTTTAATTTTATTTTTAATTTTTTAGGAAAAAAAAAATTGAATATTAAGATGAGAAGCTTATAAGATATACTTCTATTAAAGATATGCCTATTTTTTAATGGTAAAATTAATTAAATTTGCAGAGTTTTATTATTCAATAACTCAGCTAAAATATGCATAAAATAATATTATTATTAAATAAACATTTATAAAATGCATAATTAGATTACAAAACAATTCTAAAATGGAATAGTCAGAAGAATTTATTCAATGTATCCTTTAAACTTTAGAAAATTATTTAATTACACTGTTTGACAAGAAAAAACTCTTTTGGAGATTTTGGTGTTTATTCTGTAAAATTTTTTCCAATGTTGAAATCCGTTTTTTCTCTTTATCGCTTTGGCAGATGCTTCATTTCACCTTGCAGCCAAATAAAATTGCATATTTTTCCACCAATATATTTTCTAAGAGCTTACGATTGGCATAGAATGTGGTCATTTTTGGCAAAAAGTTAGCTGCGGCAAATCGATTATGCAGAAAATAGGGTAATTCCAATCGCAAGCAAGACATTAAAACTAAGTACCTTAGGATTAAACTTTGCAGAGCTGTACTATTATAATCCTGGCACATAGTATTGTAACACAAATTACATCTTTGATTTATATATTTATCAAACAAGGTAAAGTTAAAACACCTCAATTAGAAAATTCAATTTATAATTAGTTTTGGTTGATCCTCACCATAATTTATCCTACACATAAATAGAATCAAATTTATTCGAATACTACTTTTTTTTTAAAGAAATATATTCAATCTTCAATTGTGCTGGACGTGTGTTATTTATTTTTTTGAGGTTAAGACTTATGATAAATACATAATAAAATGATGACTTTTGAAATGTCAGTATGGGTTTTTTTTTCATATCGTTAGACCATAAATTAGATATTACTATTGCTTTTGTTTCCTACACTTTCATTTCTAAACCACTAACATTGTTTTTACTTGGATATTCCAACTAGTCTATTTTTCCAGCATAAGAAGAGGATAGATTAGGGGAAGTAGCATCAGTGGCCTGTTTGACTCTAGGGCAACAGCTTGTCCCTTTGCAATATACGAAACAATAATGTCAAACCTGTTTGTTGCAGTTTCATTCATCATATCTGATAACAACATAGCTAGATAGTAAATACCTTAGATAAATCAAAACGTTTATATTATAAACAATTCATCACATGTCATGTGTAAAGTTTCACGGTCTGTGAGTATGAGTGACCCAGACCGATTATAGATTGACACCGTACTCGACCTCGTATCATTGGTCACTCTGTCCGGGATTACCTACAACGCTCCCGACGGAGGTGTTGGCAGGATTTGCACCTAGAATCTGTCGGCTTGCAAACCAAATCAGCATTCTTCTAGTACAAAACGTGTATAAAAAAACGTCATTTTCCCTTAATTTTTTTGTAAGGCTAGAAACCTTTATGTAAATTGTAATTTACAACATCCTTTCTGAAAGTTAGAATGACATCTTAATACCCATCATCAATATCCTACATGATATAATTTACGCCTCATCCTTTTAATATTACACACCAATTTCATCATTTAACCCATCTGATAACATCACAAGCGTAATAGCTCCATTGGTAATTTTCCGCCACACCATCTCTACCCCCAACATTCAGCGGAGCCCATACCCACGTCAGTAGCAAAGTCGTCGACATAGACGATTCAATGATCTGAAAGTTATTAAGTTTCCAAACATGACTGCTTCTATTAGAAATGCATGAAAACTACCACTATATATTCATGAGACGTATTTCTGCCAATTCGCTCCAAAATCACAAGTGACATAATAGGACTTTGTAACTCAATCATCGCTTAACACATTAAGCCACAATTACACATTAGTTTGTGTAAATATTGAACTAACTTCTTCACATTTACTTTGCTTTAGCTTTCAAGGTCCTGGCTGTAAACTGAATTCAGCGTAAAAGGGTTTGGAAGAAATATGAAGGAATTTTCAGCAAATTTACACACGTTTGCTGCTAAATGCAAGCTGTTGAGCATTTTGCAGCCTGCCAAGATAACGAGATAATATGGCCGCAAGAAGGGAGCTGGCACTATCAACTTGACTGCTATGAGCCCTTGGCATATTTTGCCGCAAGTGCTCGTAAATGTCCACTGCAAACATTATGTTTTATGTGTAGTGACACATTTAACTTTATTAAATCGTTTAGTTTGAGCATATCCTGGATAAGTAACTTAGTGCGATCTAGGTTAGTTTAATTATAAATAGACTAATGCAATAGTAACCAAACAAAGGATTTATTGAATTATTAATTTAGAATAATTAATTTCAAAAGAATGTTTTTTTTTTGGTACCTTTAATATGTATTTATTCATTGTCTGAATATTGATGTCAGTGAATTGTTTTAAAAATCATTTAATGTTTAATAAATTAATTCATTAGGTTGACATTGTTTTAATTCCATTGATTGATATCAAATGAAAGCCAAAATTAAAAGGTATGATCAATGATCAAAGTAGTATTTTTATAGAATTTAATTCGTTTGATTATGAATTAATTAATTACAACGGTATTTTTGGTACTAAATTTAAATTAGTTAATTTTAAATAATTTTTGGATATAATACTCAATTTATGTATTTTATTTATACTTTGATATCAATTATTGAAATTAAAAAGATATGACTTAAATTATTAAATTTGAATAAAAAATATTCATTTAAAACAAAACTAACCATATTAAAAATATGATCTTTAAATAAATAATGTAAATAATAATTTATTTGTATTATACTAACTAATTCACATTAGTTTATTATTTTCTACAATAAATTTTATAAATTCTCTATTGTGTTCACATGAGTTTACTTTGACATTTAGTAAATTCTTAATCTTAAGCTTTTCCGGTATGTTGCTTCCTTTCGTTTATCAGTTTGATGACATTTTCATTAATTTATAGCATGAGTGGTCAGTTGGGTAATGCTGAGAGATGTATCAGTCATTTACTTGTCAGGAGATATGCATTATAGAGACTATAGGATTAAGATAACAGCCATATGGATTAAAGGATTGTGTACAAGTAGGATTTGGTTTGTTCAATGAGCAGGATTTAGGTGTTTTATTTTTTGTTTGCATAGGTGTATATGCCCTTTGATATACATTTGGTTTCAAGTTTTTGCACGCTTACGAGTGTTTTCATAAATGCTCTGTAAATGGTAAGTAATAAGTGTGTGGGGGGGGGGGAGGGGGGTATTTGAAAGCTTGCAAATGTTGTCTGCATGATAATTTTTAGATTTAACTATGTTTACATAAATTGCTGGAATTTATAGGATTGTTAATTTGTTTAATGATCTTTTTGTTGGTCTGGAATGTTATTTTATAATTTTTTTCTTGGAAGATTTTTGTGGTTGGGTAGATATTGTTGGTTATGTATGTTAGGTTAGTATCTAAGGTTAAGAGTTTCATCGGGTTCGTTAAATTGATGATATTTTAGAAAGGTGTTTTATTGCATGGTAAACTTGATAATTGTAATGATTTTCTTTTGCTATTTGTTTAATTCTATCAAAATTTATTTGATATTTTGATTGTTAAAACAAATAAAAACTAGACTAGTCTAGTTTAAGGTGATTCGAGTTGTTATGTTTGATAAAGTTATTGTTTGTTGGTTTACTACTAGTTATATAAATAAATAAATAAATAAATAAAAACACAACCTAATAAAATTGAAGATGGTAACATACCCAAAATGTTTATACAACACCAATTGTATCAGAATAAACTCATTTCATTTGGTAAAATTAATAAAAATTGGGTAAATTTTAGCACAACTGTTAATTGGTCAAAATCCATTAAAAAGTAATTTAGTAATTAAAAATAACCAAACACGATATTAATTTAATTCAAGACATAATTTAAATTAATTTCCAGGATACACTTTTGACTACTTTTAATTATCAAATATTATTAATTAAACTTTCACATTTACAAATCCACAAATTTTAATTACACATGGAAATTCAATAAATAATGTTTTAACCTAAATAACTAAAGCATTTCGTCAAAATCCTTTAAAAACAATATTATATGATTTACTTTCTTTAACTTCTAAATCACCTTATTTGCAACACTCCTCTTTTCCTTGCAGGTAAATAAAGATTAATCTTTTCTCAAATTATTACAACGTTCCAACATAATCATCACTCCAGTATATTCCATATAACATTCGTGATTCACGTTTAATTTCGGCGTCTAATATTTAAGCTTAGTCAAACCGTCTGAAGAGTTGATCATCAAAGATGTAAGAGAACTATTCTCTTTACATAAGAAAGGAAAAGGTACGAATTCATTGTAAGTACTTTGTTTACCTTGCTTAATTCCCAACAGCCATAAATTTTCGATCCAAAAACAAGGCAATATTGCGCACTTCTTGCGATTTATTTACGTCGCACTTTGCTGTAATGTCTTTGATAAGAATTCTACATAATTTAAAGTTCCACGCGATTCTGCACTTGTTTTCCACTGTGGCGCCAAAGTTTATTGAAATTTTCAGCCGGACGGAAAAACTTAAATTAAAATTTGCGCATTTGATGTTGCGTATCTGCGATTTGCATATTTATCGCGATTACAAGTCTTAATGTATACACATAAAAAGTTCCGTAAGAAACGTGGGAATAAAACCTGAAATATTTCTCTGGCTTTTTATTACGTCTACTTGGTTTACTTTTACACAGATGCAAGAGGTAGATAAGTTAACGTTACACACATAATTTATGGTCTTATAATTAATTTTCTGAGGGATTTATTAACGTTTTATAATTAACCATAAAGGTTTTACTAGTAATAAAAAATTAGTTTTGCTTTGAATTATAAAAATTCTGCATAAATTACAGTTGACTTTTTCGTAATTCAAATTTGTATTTTTCCATTAATTTTCTTTTTCCCGTCAAATTCGCGTTATTCCGCATCTGCACGAACACGCACGACCGTATGCAGTGAAAGGGCGACGCGTACTGAAGCCAGCATCCCCCAAACAGCATGTCCTGCCATCCTGCGACTTCCAATAGACAAAGAAACCATCCCGCTTCTGCGCACGCCTTAGAATATATTATTACGTCAAATTCAATTTGAAAAAGTCATCATTTAAAAGTCCATATTGTATGTTTACACAAAATGAAAGCTACAAGAAAGAAAACGAAAGCAAAGCTTTTATTTCCTTTAGTTAATCCAACTTTTTATTAAAACAATTTTTTCTTTGAACAAATAAAAACAGATGATTTTTTTTTAATAAAAATGCATCTTGCTATGCTTCAACGCACAGCAATCCTTCGAGATATTATTGTCCTTTGCAGGTAACACAGTGGATTTAGTCAAGCATACAAAATTTGCTCAATGTCTATGAATGCATCCGGTGTGTTCTTTGATACCAACAGTCAATAGTGTCCTTTTAGACCTGAATTCAACGGATGTCTGAAATAGTCTTGGAAACTTTAGACTTCAATGCAATGATCATGAAAGGAAAATAGTTCTTTCTAGTTTGGTGTGCAGTTTTGGGGTGTGAGGCAAAACAAAAATGTTTCAATGTGATATCAGGCTATAAGGTATTATGGAAGAGAACTAGAGTCAATTGGAAAAGCGAGTCATTGTGACAGACTGTGCGATTTTCCATTCAAATGAACAACAGTTTTGCAAGCGTGGAGAAAAAGAATCATATTCTTCATGCTGAAAGAATGTTTAACTTAAATACTTTGTATGCATTCTGATTTCAATAAGTATAAAAATCTAAAAAGTAATAAATTATAGAAAATGATAAAATTAAATTTACAATAATGATTTTTAATAAAACATTGTTTCATTCTTTGAAAATATCTTAGGTAACATGTTTGAGAAAAACATATTCAATTCAATAAAAAAAAGTACAGAATTTAGAAAAATTGAATCAAAAATATATTTATACAGACTCAGTTATAATTATTGTTTTATCCAATCCAAGTGGTTATGAGGCAATTTATCGTAGGAAGTGGTGTAGGGTGTGGGTCTATGACCAGCATGAGTAACAAAAAGCTCACAATTACAAACCACGTATGCTTATATCCGGCATGCAGGTACAATAGGGATAAAAATAATAATAGTGAAAATGGTGGAGAAAAAATAAAATGCAGAATAGAATTAATGAAACAAAAAGGAATGAGTATAACCTTCTCTATAAGAAAATAAATGATACAAACAAAACCCAAGTATTTCAAATAGAAAAATCGGGAAATAAGAACTAGATAATAACAACAATGTAATATAAAAAAAACATACAGAAAATATGGATAGTGATATGTGTAGGTAGGGCCTGTCTGAAAAGGATATAGTACGTAGTAGTATAGTTTGATTGCGGGTGGACATGAGATACGCACCTGGAAGAAGTTAGTAGCTTGGAAACCAATTAGATGTAAATAAAAAATTTACAAATCACTTATTTATAGGAATAATGCATTATATAATATATTAAACAAAAGCAAACATCACAATCGTCTTTCTAGGACACCTGTGCCGCATTAAAAATATAAATTGTTGTGGCACGTCACAAACTCTTGTTATGGTCCAAAGTATCCTCCTCATGTGATCTGCACATTTATATTTAACCATGGCAAGAGTCTTTTC
>JAODGC010000010.1:3459765-3475537 GCA_027574925.1 Ecitoglossa quadriceps
ATGTGGAATGAATTTACGTCTTGCGACAATAGTGCGGATTGTGCAACATTAATGATTTTAACTCAATGTCAACATATAAAAGTTGTTTATATTCATTTTCTTTATATTTATGTAATGCTACGCAGTATTAATTTTAAATAACAATAATAATTTAAAGTAATTTAGCAACATTGTTTAATTATAGCAATTTTTGATGTAAAACACATTTGGAATGATCAAGTCAGAGACAGTTTTTGACACTGCGGTATTTCGTATCTGCTTTATTTATCTAACATCCGTGGTGTGGTAGGGTTAGTAGGTTTTGCAAGTAAAAAATACTTGGCAACAATGCCTCTTAATACTTCACCATCTTCAAGGTCCCAGAATTGCTTTACGCCTTGCGACAAAACTTCGCGTCGACCAAGCCAAAACAAGTCGTTAGACCATTGAAATAAGTGGTGTCGCCGCAGAGTAGGCACCCTACTGAGAAGTTTATCCAGAAATATATATTTTTACGGAATCTAAACCGACTAACTGATAGTAACGATAGTAGTGATAGTATACTCCACAAGTAATAAAATAGTAATAATGATTCACGTGAATATAGCTTACATAACTATGTGATTACATGGATTTTTTTTCATTTTTGTGTATTTTTAAGAGATTAATTTCAGAATGTAATACTACATTACTACATACTAATGCTGCACGAAGGATGTTTGAATTATTTTTTTCTGAAAGCTAAAAACAAAAGAAAATATTTACATTAAAAAGTGAAAGTATTATAATTGTTTATAAAAGTATAAAATACTGGTGGATATTAACAAATTTTCCCGCAATATAGTATTGTTAATGTGGAAAAACTGTAGCAAGTTCGTTTGTTAGTTGATATTTTTGGGACAATAGTATTATGTCGCTGTTTGTCAATTCGTTTTTATCTATAAAATCACTCTATTCTTCCTTGTTACTACAATTCACTAATTTTTTCATTTCTTTTTAGGCTTTTAAAGTGAAATTTCTGATGAAATCCTAATACATTTCAATTGACCAAACAAAGTATGACAATGCAAACATCAATCCTCTCCGTTCATTCATTTGCAGCGGTTATATTCATAAAACCTGTCATCCCTTTATTTTATGCCTTATAATAAATTCTGGAAAAATATGAAATGCTCTATGCTTATTTCTTTTTCTTGGGCTATAAATAAAGTTTCACCATTCTACGTCAATTAATTTTGGTTCTGCAAAAGTTGAAAACCAACATTTTTGACTTGTACTTTTGCTCTACTAAAAATGATTGTCAAAACATGTTAATATTCGCCTTTCCTTACTTTGTATTTGCTAGCTGTATAAAAAGTTCTGTTATTTCTTTGTTATTAATTTTTAGTTCCTAAGTATAAATCCTACGCTTAATAGCCCAATGTCACTTCCATAATTTTAAAATATATAAAAAAATAAATTTTAAATCAAAAAATTTCAAGTATGCAGTATATTGGGCTATACATTGAATGTGCATCAGTTCACATTATCGTTTTATATGTATAATAGTAGTAATATCTTGTATTGGCATCTCTATCTCTTTATACAATTATAACTTTACTCTTTTTCTCACCTTGACAGTTTTCTATCTGCATCACTGCCCCCCATTTCTTTGTGCCTGAGTCAGAAAAGTAATAAACACGTGAAAAAATTTATTGGCGTAGAAGGTGTCATTCTATTTTTTTTTTGAAGGCTCTTATTCCACGCCTTTCGCATTCCGCATTCATACATTCCGTCATCTATTATATAATGGAAGATTTTTTTCATTTTTTAAATTTATTTCATGCTTTATTTTGTTAATTCCCATTTATATAACCTCCAATATGTCGCATTCTTTTAATGCAGATGATGTTTAGTAATCTCCGTTTCATATGTACCCAATAAAAAAATTAAACTACATCATTTCTAGGTAATAACACGTTCCTTATTACTATGATGCAAAAGTTGAAATTCGAGAATTGCCGCATATAAGATAAAGTAATACTTATGCAATTTACCTCTCTAGCACCACTCTATTCGTAAAAAACAAGTTTCATTTCCTTAGCATACCTAGGTAATACATAACACGTGCAGTAAGGGTATCAATCAAACTGAGGTAATTCTGCGGTCGTGATCGTAAAGCCACAAAACGATCTGAAGCACAAACAATCCAAATGACTTAATGCAATCATCGAAAAATAAAAGGCAACTCAGTCGTTAGACAGCTTTGCGATAGCAAACATAAGTTTATTCCCATGAAAACGAAAATTAAGTGAAAGTTTCCCAATAAATTCCACTGACTGACTCTTAAACAACCTACTGGCTTTAGTTTAAATATTACTATATAAAATATAGCAGTGTGATATTAGATCCTGATGGAAGGAAAACATTTCAGTTTGCTGCCTGTTACGGAAGATGAAACTCGGCATGCTAGCTCGAATGCAGTTGGTGGCGACCGCATGGATTATGGACCGGAAGCTGATGGAATCACGACGGATTTTGGGCCAGACGAACGGTGGCGCATCTGGAAGAACGTCCTGGCGTTGGGCTTTGCGTTCATGTTGCACTTCACCGCATTCTGGGGTGCATCTAATCTACAAAGTTCCATCAATGCTGACGAAGCTTTAGGAACTTTCACGCTGGCGGCTATTTATGGCAGCTTGCTAGTGTCGAATATATTTTTGCCTGCGATTGTTATAAAGTGAGTACTACAAATTCTTACACCTTACAAACAAATATAATAATTGTTGTTATTATAATACTAGTTTTGACCTAATTGCTGTTATTTAGTTGCTATTAACTGAAATTGTTACACGAAATTATAATTACGGAATTCTCAGTCTATTCAAATGTCAACCTAGTTTATTTTGAAATCTCTATAGTAATAACTCAATTTAAATTATTTATTTTGTTTACTATCTCTGTTTAAATTATTACTAGAACTTCATAGACTAACACACCTATTTGCCTAGATATTTAGGTTGCAAATGGACAACATCCATTTCGCTCATCGCATACATGCCTTTCATTGCTTCTCAATTCTACCCTCGGTTCTACACAATGATCCCAGCAGGATTAGCAGTTGGTCTCGGCGGCGGGCCATTGTGGTGTGCAAAGTGCACTTACCTAAGTGTGGTAGCTGAAGCATACTCACAAATTGCCGGCGTGGCCAGTGACGTAATAGTCACGAGGTTCTTCGGAGTGTTCTTCATGTTCTACCAGTTTTCCCAAGTTTGGGGAAACTTAATTTCCTCAGCAGGCAAGTACTATTCAAAAGATCAGAAACCAATTGAACCCTGTGGCATTATATGGTACTATAATGGTCTTGCCATTAATAGACCAACAACAATCTGTACAATTAGTAACAAATATGGTTCATATGGTTTATATTCATATGTGACCAATTTTATCAAATTTTATTCTCCTCAAAATTCACATAACCCAGAAACTAATCCAGAAGTTTTCGGGGCTGATGAAACGCAGACACGATTTGTGTTTTGCATTGTGTTGATGGTATTGAGTCTACTTGAAAACCAGAAGGCTCCTTTAGACATATCCCAAAGATGTAGTATCATTTTAGAAACAAACAAAATTTATTAAAAAAAAATTACAGCGTGAATATGGTTGGCTTAAATTGTTTCTGGGCTATGTGGAACTGGGACTGGAAGATCGTATCCTTCTCTTCACAGAAACCTGGCACCCTTTTACACGTCTAATAGCAATACGTTGAATTTCAAACGAAAAATGTTTCTTTATACCCTGATGGAAATAGATAGTGCTGCCTGCATCAAATGTCGCATATAAAATTTCCAATATGCCATCAACGCGAGAAGAGCGATTTTTTTCGTCGCCGCTTCACTCTATGATCAGCGGGCGTGCAATATTTTGCGCAGCGGGTGCAAAGCTGCTTTCCCCGTGCAGACAACAATCCATTGCAACAATGCTTTCCCTAGTTCACATCTACTGTGTGCGTCAAGTACTTTTCATGTCACACAATATGAAAATGTGAAATAAAGTCGAGCTTTCCCACGCGGATATGCAAAGCAAAACATGATATATCAAGAGCATAGTACTTGCGTAAATCAGACACAAAACAATACTCCATAATGATGTTGTTGTTGTTGTTGGTTTTTTTTTTCGAGAGAAGAATGATTTATGGATGGCTTTTCTTTTTAGTGCTGTCCACTCCTTCACCTGAGCTATATATTACAAACTCTACTGGAGTAGATCCATCTGCACAGGAAAATTTAACCTCAATCAGTGAGAATATCTGCGGAGCAAATTTTAATCCATCGCAGAGTATCCCAACTGAAAATCCTAATTTGGTACAACCTCCAATGGAGAAAATTCATCTCATTGCGGGAATCTACCTGGCTTGTATGATCGTTGCATGTTTAATCATTGCAATCTTTGTGGATTCACTCAGTAGGTAAGCACCCATTTTATATGGTCCTAAGTGTACGTTTGGATGGTATTCAAAAGATTTCCTTTGATTATCTCAGCTTCTTGCGCATATAACTTCACTTCAGCCATTGTCTATACTGGTGGTTGTCTATGGCTTTTTTTTTTATTTATATGCTGGATCAAGGTATAAGAAAAAGAAGAGTGCGAGCGGAAGCGGATTATCTGGTGCTCGGCTGTTGGCGGTCACGATGCGCCAGTTGGGCAATTCGTATCAACTGCTGATACTGCCTGTCACGATGTTCATCGGCGCGGAGCAGGCGTTCCTGGCGGCGGATTACACTGTCGTGAGTATTTGCGAGCCGCTTTTCTGCTTTTCCCAGCTGATGAATTACGGTAGCTGGCTGGCGATGCGAACCTTTCTTTTCAATCATCGGATTAGCTGCTAGCGATATCAAGCTGATTACGTGGAATTGATATCTTGAGTGCTTTCGATTTGGTTGTTGATTTTTTCCTCGTATAAATTTATCTAATAGTATGCATTTTTTAAGCAAACACAGGCAAAAGAATTTACAAAGAATTTGAAAGCATACAAATGAATAAACAACAATGTTCGAAACTATTTGTTAATTTCAAATAGCATACATTCCATATGTGAAAATCTACTTTCCATTGAGATAATTATTTGGATTTGTAAGCTTCTAAATTAAATTCAATGTTTTTTAAACAAAACAACATTACTAATTAACACAAAATAACTGGAGCAAACATTACAAAACATACATACTTAATAATAATATTATGTCGTTTTATTTCACAAGTAAAATTGATAAGAGTAAGATTTTATTTAAATAAATTTTCATTCGTGCATTGACTATAGGCAACTTTGAGTGCATACAAGCAAAATACGTGCAGTCAAATTCAAAAAAGCAACATGTTGAAGTTAATTTACACATTATTTAAACAACATTTTATCATAAGTAATTAACAATACTATAGTGCAAATGTTAATTCCTATTTTTTATTATATAACTTATTTCAATGATAACCCTAAATGTTCTATATTGCAGTCATTTGTTTCCTGTGGATGGGGAATACAAAACATCGGCTACGTTATGATTTGTTTTGGAGTTTGCAATGCAATTTCGGCATTATGTACCGGTAGCATCGTTAAACTGACAGGGAGAATCCCAGTCGTGATTTTTGCTTTCATAATTCACGTCGCATTAATTCTTATTCTTCAATTCTGGACACCCACACGTAAAACTTTAGAAATGTATTTTATCATCGCTGGATTTTGGGGTCTAGCAGATGCTATTTGGCTAGTACAAATAAATTGTGAGTATTTATTGCCTAAAAAGATACCAGAATATTGAAATTAAGTATATTGATTTCATATCTCCTTCTACTTAAGCATTTTATGGAATTCTATTTCCTGGAAGTGAAGAGGCATCGTACAGTAACTTTAGATTGTGGGAAGCAACAGGATCAGTAATTGCATATGCTTGCAGTCCTTATTTAAGCACTAGAATAAAAATGTATCTACTTTTGGGATTGCTAATCATTGGTTTTATTGGATATGCAATTGTTGAGTATTTGCAACGTGAAAACTGGAATAGAAACAAACGAATTATTGCTGCAAAAAAGAAATTTAAGTTAGTTACTACCACTGAAAATAACAAACTGAAAAGCAAATCTGAAATTAATAATTGTGACTAAAATATCTTGTGGTATATTATTTAAAAGCCTGCTAAGGAAGTTGCCTACGATAAACAATGGATTAAAATTTGCAAAATTAATTTATATAAATGTGAAATAATACAATCAAGTATTATGTAATAATAAAATATACATTAATTAATAAAATTCATTTTTACTTTTATCTGTAATTTTGCCAACATTATTAAATTAAATATGTTTAGAATTTATTCATTACCAAAACATGGTCTGACGTTATGCAATCCAATATACAGCTAATTTTGAATCAACAGGTTAACACGTGCAGACAAACTACCAACTACTCTCTCTGGTTATTTATTTATTAGTTAATCAGCTTAATTATAATTTATTCGGTATACATCTACATCACGAACATTTACAATTGTCATCATTCACGTTATACGGCCTAATTTACTTCATTTTATCTCGCGTGTATCGCATTTTCTTCGTACATTTTCTCAGTTTCGAGTTACAATCTATTAAAAATGCTTCACTTTCGACTAAATGCCTCGGTTGAAGTGACATTTTAAGTTTACAGTCTGTTTGACAATACTATTCGACGTGCACCATCTCGCAATGTTTTGGCAACTTGTTACTTACTCAAACTAACCATCATACTTCACTGTATGTACACTATGTGACAAATCAATCTCAGAAATAAAACCGTTTCAACTTTCTTAAACGTCTGCATTCGGCATTACATTTGTAATACTAACATAATCGCCAATACAAACCCATAATGCGTAATTCTTACATGCTAATAGGAACTTTGGTTTCTTTCAAAGAACGAACTCATCGATTGAGTTCATCCTTCTACTACTTTCTCTCTTCGCTCAATAGACATCATGACTTAATAATAAACTCAAGAAACTAAAGCAATCACGCACATTTCTTACACGAGATCCACCTAGACTCACCATATACAAAGATTTATCAACCACACCGCATCGATTGCAGTTATTCCGACTTAAACCATAATTGTAGTCGATTAAATCAATATACACATTTGTACACATTCTCATACACAAGTTACAGTGACCGCAGTCGGTTTACATACAATGTGGTCACCTTTTACCCTAACATAACCTCAATAGTTGGCTCTCGTCGGCGTCATACTCTACTTTGCTTACTTAATGCTGCCTTAGTTTGTAGCGCAATTTAGTTTAGTCCAGTTTAGTTATACTCGTAGTTTACAATATCCTTTGTTATGTACATTTGTGTGTGCTTGCAAATATTGATTTGGTATCGTCGCCATCGTATCAACGTCAGTTTAAAGCCAAACATTAATTTTTATAATTTGTTATCACATTCGTATTAGGTGCTTGGAGAGACACCCGTGGTAAACGTAATCAGTGCGCAAAGGCCAAAGGTCAATTTGTTTGTTGTCTTCTCGGAATGTATCTCTTTTATAAAATCAACATAATTGATGAATCACAGAGTGCTGCAATTCATGTCTCGGTTTAGTGATACTGTCTAGGATTTATCCATAGTTGTAGTTACGAAAACTAATTACATGTCTACTAGGTTTCGATTTGATTGTATATACAAATAAATTACGTATACTTGGTTGCCTGACATCGGGCCCAACAGATATGCTTTTGCGGAATAGTGACCAAAAAGGATGGCGAACAGATGAGTTTAGACCATTCCTTTCGACATCATGCGGACTGTGTTTTTGAGGGCTTGTCGTTTATTGCAGAACCATATTCGTATGACTTCACGTTCGTAACCTAATTGGTGGGCTAATCCAGTAATTTCAGTTCCTGAAATAAACATTTATAATTATAATATTCGCCTTTTCATTGTGAATTAAATTTGCATCTTGTACAAACCTGAAGGATGGGTGTTCCTTTCAAAATGTGCGTTTAGTAACTCCAAAGCTTGTGGAGTAAACGACGTACGTCTCTTTCTCTTCTTCGAAGGTTCAATTCCAATGAAATCCGTGAGATGATTCTGCCCACTTTTGTATCTGGAATAAATACTGCTTATTCATATAAATATTGCATTAATATGCCAATTAGCAGCTAATTCAACACCATAGGTGAATAAAACTAACCTATCTTCAGCCTCCTTCATCCATCGTTCCAGAACTGGTTTAATTTTCTGTGCACTTTTCGGTGTGATATCCAGCTTCTCAAACCTACAAATATGAACAAACACAAGTCAGAACATGCCTTGTATAAGCATAGCTGTGATTTATTATAGCGGACACCAGGACACTGACAATCAACAACAATCGCTTCAATCGCTTATCAACTAACTGCTTAAAACAATTGCCAGTGCCCTGGCGCACGCCATTGATCGCCATTTGCGCGTCAAGGGAAAATGGCAACCATCATCACGATAAACATCCACTTAAGCATTTTCTCGTTTCGTTTATTGCTCTGGTATAAGTTATGTTGTTGGATGTGGTGAAATGACTTAGTCTACATACATTGCCTGCTGTTGGGAGGAAAGCTGCGCGGCGGCAAACATCTGAGAGGCCAGGGCACTGGGAACAAACCAAGCAGTGAACTAATTGTTTGAACCGCACTTTGCATCATCACCATCATCATGAATTAATAAAGATTCATAAATGAGTCAGGAGTACAAATAAAACGCGCCCTTGTACTTCAATTGAGGACAATTTATCAACATTGAAAGGTGGGTTTATGTAAACGTAACCTACCTGCAGATGGCGCTTTGACTATAAGCAGGTCCTTCAGTGACGCTCAATGCTTGTCCAACCTGTGTTTGCGTCAAACCAAGGGACAGTCTGCGAAGTTTGAATGCCTTGGCAAAGTCTTTGATCTCATCGAGATTAATACCATCAACGACATTGCTGCTGGTTTGGTTTATAGTAGGTTGGTCTGAAAGTAAATCAAACAAAATATGAAAGAAACCTATAAGCATTAATTGTATAATTGCCTAATTGCACGCGTCCCAATTATCAACTATCTACCATTTCATAACCTATAAATATTTAATGGTGTAATTGCATTTTACACAATTATGTTTTATAGTTAACAGCGTTTGACTAAACCAAACTGCATTTAATTAGGTTTAGTTGCATTCTCATTAACAGTTGACTAAACCAGTGTAGTTAGCGCTGGGAAAAATACCCTTTTCTCAGACACCTTACCCGCACTGTCCCTTACAGACTTGACAATATAAGCAATCGATATAATTGCGCAGGCAATAAGAGATAATAAACCCTATCGGACGATTACGATTCACATGACATATCATTACTTATCGCTCGCTATGAACGTCGTAACGTTAGCGATGCGCCATCGTCGCTGCAAGCCAGCACCACCGTCGGGGGGCGGGCCATAAAAACGAGCGTCTACGTAATTTCCTTAATTGTCAATTAATTAAATTACACAAAAGCGTTGGCAATTAATAATAATTAAATTGTAATTTCTACTGGGTCTCATGCAACACACATGAAGTAGGTTTGTGTCACTCAAATAATTTATTGTTATGAAAGCAGCTATTTGGATCTACATAGCAAATACTTAGCAGAAAGGTTAATCTTAATGAATATGATGTGCGTTGTAAGTAATATGTAGTGATCTTTATAGGTTATCTTTTTTAATATGTGCACATTGAACACATTGTATAATATCGTATATTTGTTATTGGTAAACATGTGTGCGTTTCGTGTGTGTACAGCGCCTGCCTCCATGGTTTTCCCTGAATCGCCGCTCCGTACGATCGGTAATTAATCATTATATCATCTGCAGTCGGATTAATTAAGTCTAATGATGATGACGATAATTATTGCGCTTTTATTATTATACCTCCGCTGCTCGTATGGCGACTGTAATTTCATTGCAATGTGCGTTTGATGAAATTACATTGGAAATGACTCATGATTCGTGAGTCAGTCATCAAGCTGCTATGGTGATGCTTGCTTTCTTACTAAATATACCATATGTACCTATTTCTACTCCCTAAACATCCAGCAAAAAATACGCAAAATGCTGTACTTACTAGGCGAGTCAATTAACAAATCCGCCGTTGAATTATCATCACATCTCGGAGATAAAGAAGGCGACCTCTTTTGAATAGTATGACAACTATTAGTGACAGCTGTAGGTGGAGCAACTTGCGTCGCTGTAGCAGTTGCCGATGAAGCTGTTGCCGAGGGCGGTAAGGATGTTGTAGTTATTGTCAGTTCACCATTACTTGCACTAAGACGATTGAGTGCACCTGACATGGCGTGATTTGGTGGTGATGCATTTCGACTGAGTGACGTAGATTGATGTAGTTTGCTCTCGGGATAGTGGTTGGTCAACTCCCGAGGTAGCTCACGATGAGTAGGTGGCGCTTCACGGCGGTGTACTGGTGCTAGTGGAGGAGAAGCATGAGTAAGGAGACCAGGAGCTGGTCCTGGAGGTGTTAATGGGAGTGTGGGTAAGGTTAGGTTATTTGCAGCTGCTGCAGCAGCATGCGCATTAGAGAGAAGTTGTGGAAGGGTTTGAAGAAGTTGTTGGGCTGCTGTTGTTGTCCCATTAGATAGGAGATGAGATAGGTTGGTGGGATTTAAAAGGGCGGACATGTTGGATTGGACGTGGTTTCCATTTGTTGCTGGTGTTGGCGTCGGTACTATAGAAAGTCATATGTAATTTAATTTTGGGAAAATTATGGATGAGCATATTAAACTTACGTGTTGGTATACTTGTTGGCGTTGGCATGTTGGTAGGACCTTGGGCCATTGCTTGAAGATTAGCTAAAGAGGTCTGTACTACTTGTCCATTGTTAAGGGCCAGGTTTACCATTTGGTCTGTACTGTTGACATGGTTTACTGGGATGGTCAAGATTGTCTGTGTTGCTAAACCTGAATCAATAAATCAATTAAGTCAAAGTGACCTCGTTTGAAAAGAAACACTTCACAATTAATTACGAGCTTACCTTGCGATGTAGGAATTAGCAATTGAGCACCTTGTATTCCTTGCACTAGCTGCCCGGAGGCTAATATAAACTGTGGCATGGGCGCCGGCTGTTGAGGGGCGGTTGCTGCCGCTGCGGCCAGTGACGTTTGCAATTGCGACTGCAGCGCCGCTGCTGCATGTTGCTGCTGTTGGACTACCGAATTACTTTCAACATTTCGTTGAGCTACTGTAAAGCAACCATCATAGCACCAATGCGTACACCATTTCTTCAAACATCTACTACAGTTTAAAACCTACCATTAGAAGATGCACCCACACTAAGGTTCAAAGGAACATGAAGTTGTTGTGTCGCTGCAGCAGCCGCGGCTGCTGAATTGGCCATACTTTGAAGACCAGCTGCTAGGGATGCCACCTGTGGAAGGCTTTGCAACGAGGCAAGGTTCTGTAGATTTTGGAGGAGCCCTAATCCTGCCACTATGAGTAAATAAATGAGTAAAATAATTATTAACTTCCACTGGTCTAGTGGTGGTAGGTATGTGCAGGTGTATCTTACTAGCTCCATTCAAATGTGCAGCTGTTCCAGGTTTAATATCAGCTTCTTCTGGTCTACCACATCCTGCTGCGGCATTGAGAAGTTTGTGTACGGTGGAGGAGGTTGTAACAGACGTAGCCGTCTGCAGGTCTTGCGCATGGTGGGTATGCAAGTCGATTCCGGCATCGATGCCCATCGTAGTCGCCGGTTCCGGCGAGCCGCAGCTACTATCACGGTCACTTTCCTGCGACGAAACAAATGATACTAATAAAATTAGTGATTTTTTTCTACCGTTTCAAAACGTCATTGGTAAACTGGGGCTAAACATATAATAACCCCACTAATTTAATCCCTTTCTGACTCATTCCAACCTGGTGACTCATCAAAATTATTATTGAAATGCTCAAATTATTGACGAATCAATTATCCTTAGCTAGTCATCCTAGTTGTCCCGCTGAGTAAGCACAGGACACATCAGGCTATTTCGTGAGGAAAACGCAAATGAGTCAAGATTCTCTGGATAATATTCATCACAATACATACATACATACAATGTGTCTCAAGATATAACCATAAGGATAAATACACCCATTGTGTGATTAGTGATTAGTTGCTCATTGGCGCGCGTGTCATTGTGTCAATAATTAATTACCCCTGCCGCCACCGCCTATACTGTACCGCCACCAGCGGTAATTTTCATCCGCGCATAATTTATGTAACTGCTAGATAAAGAGCGAGCTCCTTCGCCACGCCACCGTCCGTCCGCTCGTCCGGACGGCCAGCCTCGTTCAGCGAGGTGTAATTAACGTTTTGTTGCAAAACGTCGCAACGAGCGCGCACTGCGTTAATCTACTTCCACCGCGCGCGGGGCTAATAATTTTTAATTAATTTATGATTAATGATGGTTAATAACACATGTTCGTGACCGCTTCATTTCGATTTACATAATAAATATGCCTTGCGCGACCCGCGCCAACTTGCTCTTGTGAGCAAGGGAGCAAAGCGTGGGTAAAAAGGGATTTGCGCCAAGTTTTTCCCTTTTTATATTTTTATATTAATTATGAATATATCAGAAAGGAATGTTTCCAGTTGGCAAATAATATAGATATCGTCTACAATAAATTTATAAAAATTAAATAGAAAACAATTTACACAACAATATAATTAAATATTTACGATAAGTTTATGTTACTAGAATGATATTAAATAATTATTGGAATTGATATATTTCAAATATATATTCGAAATTCTTAAGTTAAAGAATTAAAATATTACGTGTTATTTGAGTTGCCTACGTTAGACTAATCACATTATCAAAAGTATAGTATTGTTACATCAAATTTGAAAATCAAATGACCACAAATAAAAAAGTAAATCAACCTTTTTAATTTGACTGTGCTGAATCTAAATTTATTGTCAGAACTTACAAAATTCCTTTTATTGCGCGTGTAAAATTTTTGCTTTTCTGGAAATTGCTTAATAACTTCAGTATTTATTTATAAAATAGATTATAATTAACAACAAAAATGTCCTATTAAATGCTGATAATAAAAGTGAATTTAAAATTCCAAAATATTTCTTAATTTCAACGTAAACAGCTCGTAAAGTAAATTGTTCTAAAAAAAATTTTATATAGGCCACCCAAATGGTTTCTATTTGAAATAAAAAATATAACCATTAGAATTAGAATTACAATTGTATTATTATAGAAAACTGCAGATGCTTTCATACAAGTTATAAATTACTCAATACGCTTTAAATACAACACTATCACATTAATATTTTATTATGACCATCTTTGCTGCTGGTTATATTGAATACATTAATGTCACACAAGTTGTATTTCTCAGTAAAGCGCATCTGCATTTCATTTTGTTTGCCACATAATATACAATTACCTCCCCAATCATTATCCTCCTCCTTATAGGTATCATAATAACATAATAACAACTCGCCGCATTCATTCTCCACGCTCTCATTTATCGCATTACCGTATCGACTCGCTTGCATCGGCTCGCGGGTTTAAATTAAAATTCGTGATTAATTCTCGCCCTACACTCTGCACGTCGCACGCATGTTGCAGCCCGTTTTCCGGCCGCCGCCGTCGATCGAGAGTTAATCGCGAATGACCTCAAGTGCGGTTGCAATTTTTGCGTGTCGCGAGGCTCCTGGCCACGTTGTTTGCGTTAATAAATTGCTAATTATCGCCGTAAAAACACAGGTAGCCGGGCTGGCGCGGCGCGATGCTTGAGGCAAGCGATAATTTTATGCATTAAATCGTATTATTTATTACTTTACACGCTCGCATGTAGTGGGGACTTTATAAGCGGATGTGTGTGTTACAATGTGTACATTGAGAAAATGCAAACAAAGCAAAAAGTTGCCAATATACAATCTGTTCATAGATTTCAACCTCAATTATTTATTATATCTCCTCAAATTTAGAAGAATCAAATTTATTAGCTAAAAGGGATAATTTCTAGTGGTGTTAGTATCACCATAGTCATAATTATGACACTGCAACATCTTGCAAAGAAGAAGGAATGTGGGACAATGTGTGCTGTTTAGCAATTTGAAATTAAGTTTTGTCTTGGAATTAAAAATTGGAAGCTTGAAGGTTATGTTCAGTACATCCTGTCATATCTTGAATGGAATAGCTTTAGATTAAGATGGAAATTAGAAATCTAGACTACTATCATGACAGTTATGATAAATATAAACAAGAAAATTGTTTAAAGAGTTTAAAGATGGCAATAATCTGACAAATTACTGAAAATATATTTTTAAATCCTTTATATGATTTTTCATCAATATTACTGTCACGATAGTCATGATAATAAAACAAAGCAGAGTAAAAACACAACACAAGAGAAACATGATCAGAGTCTTAAGTGTAATAGGGCAAGGTTTTACTTAAGGCACTATCGTAATAGTTGCCATCAGCAATCACAATATAGTGTCACTTAGTAATTATTACATGATTGCTTAAATTGTGATTCTTGAATTTTCAATGATTTTATTATTTATGAGAGGAACTACCTTGATAGGAATGCTTCGTGTCATCTATTAAAATAACAAAATATCAAATTAAATGTATTAAAGACCTTTGATTACTATGTTGGGTCAACCGTTTCCCACCTGCCGTACGTAATTAACAGTTTTATTCTGATCCGAAGCTCATGAAATATAAATGTAATGTAATTATCCTGTCGCGGCAATTTGTCTTGAATGCCTCGGGGGCGAGCCATCGATAAGCGCGTCGCGCACGCCTCGATAATTGACTGCTTACACGCGGAAATTGGCTTTTTAAACCCAGTCTTCAGCCAAGAAGCTCACGAGTCTCCCAATACCGCTATTCATCACCATCGCAAGTAAGCCAGTTGACAAGTGAATAAATTAGTTGCTTGATGCTCTTTGTTGCTTTTGATTTCGATCACGATGATTATTCGTGATTAGGAAGAAAATTATTACATTGCGGTTAGTGCCGCCTCGCGATAAGTTAACCCTGTGACGCGCTGCTGGTGGTGAAGGGAGGCGCGCTGCTGGCGGTTGAGCATTGGGTGTGGGAGGGCGGTTAAGGTCCGAGCGTATTTGCAAGTGTACATACATTTCGTATGCAAGTGGAATTAGAATGTATAATCTATTCCTGCGAGCCGAGCGCACATAATGATAATTCGCGTCCCTCTTGCCGCTCCACACGCCTTGCTGGCATCCAAGCTAAAGCCGTAATTTCACCCCGACGCCTCACCTCATCTCTTCGAGAAGTGGTGCGGCCTTCGGAGCGAGCGCTTTACTATCGAACTAATAGTGCTAGTGCTTCAATATACAGTATGTTCGCGATCAACATCTCTCAACAAAAAGAACAAAATGCCTGATTACACTAGGATTGTTCAGTAGGATCTTGTAGTTGTGCTGATGGCGAGTGGATTTATTTCTCTGGGGGTTGTTGTTGCGGCTGCAATACAACATCTGTACGGAAATAATCTAAACACGCTGTATCTACACGTCGGGTTGTTGTTCTAGCGATGGCCAGCCGAAGCATAATAAGGCTTTGTTGCTTACGTAGATATCGCGCGAGAGGTTGGCGCCGCCGGGTGGGTGGCCAAGCACGGAGCGCTCTCCGTCGTTGCGACCAGCGGCCAGGCTAGAGCTCTTTGTGTAGTTAGTGTAATTAGTGGCCCCGCGCGCGCGCGCCGCCTCCGTCCGGCGCTTGCACCCCTTCGCACGCCGCCGGACCGCGCCGTCC
>JAODGC010000010.1:3515306-3529393 GCA_027574925.1 Ecitoglossa quadriceps
AAATATTGTTTGCTACATCCAACATTGCTGCTAAGAAAATGATGTAAAATTGCATGACCTCAACTCTTTTTCCCACAAAATCTCCTCACCATCGATAAATTGCATGAATAAATCCTTCTTACTTAAATTCGCTCCCCAATAAAAATCCCATGTCCTGTCAGTCATAAACACTCATCTTACGTATTTACAGAACATAAAAATGAAGTCGCGAAAACGCGAAGCACTCAGCAGATTATCGTGTGCCTCGCGTGCGTTTGCATGCCTGCTCCAACCGCTGTGCTGAAAATCATAATTATAAATAATAAATACTCATGCCGGCCATAATCTGAATTATAATGCGCTTCATTATACATCCGCATGATTGTGTCTCGCCCATGCGGAATGAATCAACCGCGCGTCGATTCGCGACGACGAGTGCGCTCGCGGCCGCCGTCGTCGTAGATCAGTCTGGGCCGTGGGCTTAATTGCAGCGTGTCCGGCCTCTGCCTTTTCTACCTTTGCGCCTGAGACAGAAGCCCGCCGAACGCGACGCGCATAACTCAGGTGTCCCAGCTCAAGCCCCAAACGCGCGCGCGCTCTGGCCATTAATTGAAGTTTATAGGTTCTGCAATTATCATAAGATAATGCATTGGCAGCGGCTCGTCCGCGCCACACCGACCTAATATATCTTTATAAATACAGATATACTCAGGTGTGTATACTGAGCTAAACACAATCTCATAGTCTCCCGGTTTAGAGCAAAAAAGAGAACTGTATTATCGACATTCAGGATTTAGTAAGAAGGGAGAGATGTTCATTCAAAAATCCCCAAGGCTAATTGAACTCAGAATTTAGCGGTGAGGTTTTGAAATTAATTCCAATTTTTATTTGATGAGATTATAATTGATTTATGTTACAAACACTCGAAAGCGCCCTCTTGTGGCTTTGCACAAGCATACATTATATATCTTCAGTTTGGCTAATGTATAGTTTAAAAATTAATTTAAATCAAGATAAAACAATATTATACTTATTTAATTTTACTAAATTAACAATGTACTATTTTTTAATACTAAACAGCGTCCTCTCTGGTTAACAACATCAAATTAATACTACACAATTTCTTCTATGAGCCCGTTATAGATTTTTTTCCAGCATGTTCTTTTTCAATCCCCATACTGCAAGAATTGTTTAAGTATCCGTATTACTGCTGAAACTTTTTTCATTTTCTCGAAAATAATTTTTTTACATTTCCTATTGTTTCTTTGAAAGATACACGCCTTATATTCTTCGAAAAGCGGCACAAGCGTGAACTAAGAATGTCAACACAAAAAACAATGCTGTGTTCATGCGCCGCTAGCGCTACTTACGACTATATGCAGCAACATTCACTTCGGTATACTTCGGCAGTCAAAGTCAGAAATGCCAACTCAAACAATTCTACCAACTAATTTTGCTAATCGGGTATTAAATTTTTGAAAATTTTATTTGAAAAAAAAAAGAAAGTGGTAATCATTAAACTCATTCGGATATAAGCCTTTTATAATATAAACTAGAAGCGTATTACAATTATGATTCCATTATCTGAAACTTTTCCATTTATTCGATGGCCGACGAAGTAGTTCAAAGTAATGGAAATAATGAACAAGACAAGATTATGAACAAAATAGAAAGAAAATAATTGGATTTATGTTAGTCCCATTGCAAACCTTTTAGAGGTAGACACAATTCTTAAAGAAGGACTGTTCTCCATAAAAAAGAACAGTTGCTCATTTTAATTTTAAATAATAGTAGTTTGTCATAAAAGATTTCTGTAATACCGACATTTCTGATACATCAAAATGATCTGATTTTATTGTATCCACTTATCTAACAAATTAGTAAGAATTTCTCCATTGTAAAAAAATTCTGTACTGAATAGTTTCTGTTACATCTGGTATATCGTAAGGTGTGTGCTTTGAGATTCATGTCAATGTTTAGAACATATGCTTAAAGTTAAGCAACTAAAACATCTATACAGAGCCAAATGCAAATGTTGCATCCCAAAATAAAATATCCCTCTTCTAGCACTTATATCAGACAACTTGCATAAATTACCACCCACACAATTATTTTATTGCGCCGATGATGATTATTCCTCTGCATGCTGGCGCAGCCAATAAGACTGGGCCGCCAAATTTATGACTTTATGACATTTATCAACTGCATGCTCCGGTAGTGCTAAACACATTAAATACATTCTGTAAATTAATGATCGGCGCATATTTTCCGAAAGCTTTTCCGCGCCTGATAAATATTTAGAGCGGCCGCGCGCACATTATGTGCATTTCAAGTATGGCGTGCGTAAAAATACACCGTGAAAATGGCCAATCCGTGCTCGACAAGAAAACAACATCAAACAATTGCGAACGAATTCAGAAAATGCGACGTGTGCTAATTTCACTCTCGGGCGGCGCGCAATTGCATACATTTACACTGATGTGTGTTTAGTTGCCTATCTGCTCATAGTGCACACATAAATGAATAATATGGTAGTAATTTTTGATCTGCACTTAGGTTTTATTTATGATGAGTGCATTTCCATCGTGTTCACTTCTTAATTGCGCAAAGTGTTAAATTGAATATAATGCATAATGTATGAGTGATAAAATACCGAGATTAATATTATCAACATTTTGCATTTTTAATCTTCCAACTTAGAGAATAGTAATTATTTTTATTGTGCAAATGGTGATGAAATATATACGTTCATATAAATTTAGTCTCATCTCTTCTAAATTTCCTAAATAAAGTGATATTTTGAGAATAAACTGAGAGTTTTTGTTGCATTGGATATAAATGGATAAAATTGGTTAAATTATGTTCTATAATTCAATAATAATTGGGAGCCTAAGACCAAGTTTTTTCTATGAAAATATAGAATTTTTATATTTTTTAAATTCTTTCCACATATTTGCTTATTCATTATTCATTTTATTTTGAACTCTTTTGTATTGATATTACTGACTAACTGAAGATCCATAACAACCTAAAGCAAATGTTATGGCATGTTACTGTGAGAGGCGCTAGCAGCGCACATTGACAACACTGCTTATTGCACTGGAATTCATAGTTCACTCTAATGCCGCTACTGCCGCGACTACTAAAATATAGGCTAACTTCGTTACTACTAGATATTACCAAAGTCTGAAATACTATTTTCTACTTACATAGGACATGGCTTTTCTCACCAAAACGGTAGCCAAATTAAAATAAATATATTTTTTGGAAAAATTAGCCAAGTTCTGTATTAATATATATGTGATCGAGTCTATAACCTACAAATAATTGCCTTGCTATACTATGAAAGTAATAATGTAAAATAATTTGAACCTCATTTAACGTATTTTTATTTCTATTCAAATGCAGTTTTTAATATTATTAACATTACTTGGA
Organism: Ecitoglossa quadriceps; assembly: GCA_027574925.1. NCBI lineage: Eukaryota > Metazoa > Arthropoda > Insecta > Coleoptera > Staphylinidae > Ecitoglossa > Ecitoglossa quadriceps. Next base: position 3,518,721 of record JAODGC010000010.1, read on the forward strand.
ACCTTCTAATTTAAATATGAAATAGTTGTTTTATGTACGTAAAACATATTTGAGTACATTTTACGTTCTTTAAACTTTAAATAGGTAGTACGCATTGTGTGCAATTAGCATTTTCACATTTTACAATTAGTGTGGGCATTAAATAAAATTGGCACTTTCTAATGTGACAAATGTGAACATTTCCAGGGCTGCCACCGTCGCTGCCGCCCCAGTACTGAGAACATATGGAAAGCAGAATAAAACAACGCACGCGCGCTTGTTCAACATTTAAGCGCGTAATTAATGCACGAAAAACGCATAAGTTACGATAATTATTCATTTTTCGCATATGCCTTTTGGACTGCGTCCAGCATGCAGACTAATTAGCATTACAAATTGCATAAAAACGTCGATATTCAAATTTACACGCCCATTTTGAAATAAACTTAAATCATCTTTGATTAGTATAATATTAAACACAATAATTTGTAATACATTAACATTCTTAGCAGAGAAAATGTGACAATTTAGAAGCATTCAGATACGTTTGTAAACCTTTTCAATGCCATAAATTAATTACGATAGTTATTTCTTATTAATACGTTTTATTTTATAATATATTTCTAAAGGATTTAAAGAAAACAATCAGTAGAAATTGAAGCTAATTCATTCATACTCAATAAAGTTGACCACGAAACACTTTACCGCAGCACAATCTTTTGTTAACTTATGAGTTATCCTTGACTCTACTACTCGCACTACTCTCGTGGATCTTAAAACTGGTTTTGACTCACCCCACCACTCACACTAACTATATAAGTTGGTAGTAAGCGCTGAGAAAGTTAGTCGCTCTCCTATACTCTTCAAAGCATCATCCATTTCCAGAGCAAAATAAACATTTTAATATTAAAAAAGTAGATCACTTTCTATAAGGGAATATATGTTAAAAAGTGATATATTTAATGAGCAGACCAGATCTTCTATGTATTACACTTTTTTCGTTCTTTTTTTTATTTCTAATATTATTTATTTATTTCACAGCTTTGGTGTTAAGTTAAAGAATGCAATAAAGCATGTAAGGATAATTTTGTAATAGTCATTGTCTATGATATGTGAGCAAATAAAATTTTTTATATGAAGAAATACAATAATTCGTTTCCTTAAATTTATTTTCAATGTATAGAAATAAATAAAATCTCAAATTATAAAAAATTGTCATCATTGCCAACTATTGTTTTGCAAATTCTTAAAACTTTATTATTCTATTCAATTTCTATCTCTTTGCCCTTGCACGCAAGTAAAGATATTCAACTTCTGAGTATTACTCCCACTCCTCATTATGCTCCACTCAATGTTTTCTGTTTTGTTCAGCGTGCACCAGTGTCAAGATGTCTTTCTCTCGGGGTCTGCCAAGCCCGAAGGCTACATTACATTGTCGTCGGGGGCGTACGAGCGCATTATGTTCGAATAATGCGGCATTGTTTCGCGCGGCGGCGGCGGCGCGCACTTAACATATTTCTTCGCTCGTCTAGTTGGTTGCCTACTTGATGCCATTCATTATGCATTGTAGTACCGGGTGTTGTTCCGTCGAATGCACACTCTCGACGCGACACTATTCCAAGACGAATCTTTTCAAATTGTTTTATTTCCCATATTTACCCACTCAGACATGAGGCGGTTCCGATGAGTGTGGAATTGGATCGAAAGCAATTCGTTAAAACGCAGCAAAGATGGCCGCAAATTTAAAACACATTCGCAAATGATTGTATGCGAAATAAAGGGTGGGTTTTGAGGCTGGGTATGATTTAGGCGGATTGGGGGTGGCTTTTGGGCGGCTGTAAAAAACCGGTAAAAAATCGATGGACTTCACCTGCATTCCCGCAAATGCGTCCGCTCGTATTAGCCGCTCTATATATCGACATGTGCAGGACGGCGGCGGCGACCGCCCACCCCCCATCGGCTGGGTATTAATTTTCCGCTAAAAAATGCACTTGCTCGCGGTGGCGGAGAGGCGCTTAAATATTGAAAAACTTTAATGGAGCAGCTCGTATTTATGTGCGGAGGCGGCTATGCTGGCGGATGCACTGCCCCATCCCACGGTTGATACGCGGCGGCCTTCTCTTGATTTGTATGTGACGAACGGACTCGATGCATTTCCCCGCTGGTTTTTCTCATTTCGCAAATGTTAATTCATGCACACGGCATAGGCATGTGTGCGCTGCACTGCCGCCTCACACTACCCCACGGGCGGCAGCCGCGCATGGTGGCCGACCAAAATGCATAAAAATACAATTCGCAATCAGCACATGCATTTTTTAAAATTAGCGCACGCGGAATGGGCAGTGGTGCCGAGGGGCGCCAGCGTTGGCGGCGGCGTAGGCGGCAGCAATGCACACGGTGCGCCAGCGCCGCTGTTGCGAAATTGATTGGCCAATATAACAATATTAGCGACTGGGTGGCGATTTTTTCGAGTTTTTCATCTCGCTCCGCGAGCGTGTCGAAACGCGAGAGAAGGCAAGTCAGTGGCGGCGGCGGGCGGCGCTCTCTCACATATTCGCGCCACGCACACGCTCGTACACTTGACGCTGCCGAAATCAAACGGTGAAAAAATGCAAATTTCGATTGATTCCGATGCGAACAACTGGAACGTACAAGTCCCCAGCGGGCAGCGTTGCCGCCAACGCGCCGCGACAAATCCCCTCGCAAACGCTGCAAACGGCCAATTCTTATAATGAAACACTTGTTCATTTGAACTTTTTTTATTTCAGCATTTTATTTTGCAAATTAGAAGTTGGGTTGTATTCGACAGGTGGAGCTGTTGTGCTTACATTGGGTGCATAAATTAGTTCAAAGATGGAGCAACTTTGAAGCTAATCGCAAAAACATAAAAAGAATATGATGGTGGTAATTTTACACGCCCTTGAGCTTACATTAACGCGCGCATTATGCGAAAGTGAAGTGTGATCGGAAGGCCGCAAGGCGATGACGGCGGCAATGGAGGCGGCAGCGGTGGGAGCGTTGGTGTGCGATAATAATGAGCACGAATAATACTCGTGCGAGATGCGACGCGCGGATTAAGCGACTAAGGGACATGCTTGAACTAGAACTATGTACACATTTATACAGGGTGTGGTAGAAATGTGCAACTTGTACAATTCGCCCCAACTAGAAATTCTCGATTAAAATTAACAGCAACCTCAGGAATCATTTCTGCCATCGTTACTACTAGCAAAATACCTATCCTGCCAAAAATATTCAGTAGTAATAATAAGAAAATTGGACAATTAAGACATATTCGTCTTCTTGCACGACCACCCTTAGAGTGAAAAAAGGAGTTTTCGAGAGGGGTGCTCTCGGTTCGCGCGCGGCGCCACGCTAAATATGCAAGCATTACAGCTCTGCATAAATTCATTTCATTATACGGCCACCAAATATTGGCGCGCGTCGCAAGCGCGCGAGGGAGGGAGTGGGGGCGGTGAGCGGTGGCCGAGGAGAGAGCCGCCTGTTGGCCTACGCGCGCCAGCCGCGCCTCATGCATATGAATGAATTCATTATATTAAAGCCTTTTCAATGTATAATTTACTTTTGCGTGAGTCATTTGGAGCCGCGTACTGCGAGAGAACCCTTTACGCCCCCCGTAGGCTATGACCACTTTAGTCAGAAGACAGGCGACACTGGTATTATGATTGTGCAAGTTAGAAAAATTACCACTACGGATAATTTTACATGATTGACATCGGAAGCGTTTGAAATTAAAAGGTTGCACAACAAGCATCAACTGATTACAAAAGATAAATTACTGAGTAATTCAATTTCTCGGAGAAACTACTTAATTTATTGCTAGACACAATAAAAATAGAAATTATAAAAATTATATCACTTAAATTTCAAATAAAGAAAATCACTTACCTCTTGTAGTTTGTTCAGAATTTTGATAATAGAGGACACTGTCGCTCCGCCCTTTAAATCGTGTCACCTGCTTTCTACTTCTTAAAAGAAATGATATTTTAATGAAGAGTACCTTAAATTGACATATTTTGGAATAAAAATTCTTATTTGCTAAGATTCAAAAACAAATGAAAACAATATCCTGATATATTAACATACTTCACGGATAGAGGGCGCAAATGAGAACATTGTCAGTCCAAAAATGTTTTAACCTGGTTCAAACCAATATTTAATTTAACATGGCTTACAATAAATACACAGTCTGTTTAATTCGCATTAAGTATATTCACCCTTCCTGAAGTTTCCGCTGTTTTTCTCCGCAGACATTGCTTAATGCACTTAATATTATCTGCAAAGAGGAGTAACCGGTCGGTTTTTGATCGATGACTCCACACTGCGACTGCTTGGCCAGCTCCTGCATTGAGGGCAGCCTGGCCTCGCTTAATTACACCCCAACTCGCCTGAATTTCATAATTAAAATACTTAACCTCCTCACTGATGTCCGCATGCAATTCTTATGTTCTATGCAGGACTAGTACAACCATTCTACAAGCATTAAACAATTTGGGCCAAATTAAATAAATAAGAAGAATGTAAAAAATTCCAAGACAATTGAAGGTTATGTTGTGTATAAGTATTTAGATAAATACGCAAAAATAAGAGCAGAAATTAAATGGCATTCGTATGACAAAAAGTTGAGCCGGTAAAGGACATACAGTTAATTACGTAGAGTATTTACGTAATTAAAAATATGCTAATTGGTGTGCTTTCCGCAAATATAATTTAAAATTACATTATGTTGTGAAGGTAGAGGAAGCAAAAAAAATTAGTTGGTGGACCATTATTACCCCTTATCAATATTAAGTGGCCAGAATAAAAAAACATTCTCAACTAACATGACTAGAATACACTTTTTGTGATTGCACTTCTTCCACATTCATCATCATCCATCCGTCAATCCCTAAATCACTATACAATGTGTTTAGCGTCAATGACGCTACGCGTAATCCGTCATTTCCGCGCTTCCCGTTTAATTATACAAATGCGCGCCGTCGCGTAAGGCTCTTAATAAAGCGCTCGTTATGCGCAATGAGAACACGCACACCAGCCACCCCTTTGCCAAACAGCCCCATCTCGATTCGGCCAGCGTAACACTCACGCTCTCAAAGGCAATCGCATCGCATGCAGGCAGCGAAGACCGATCGAATTCGTATTCGCATTCTCGTCGACCGGCATGCAGGGGAAAGGGGCTGTGCCGTGCTGCGAGCGAACGCATTAACATAAGATGATTTGCATTTAAATTAAGTTTGCATCGCGGGGTTATTATTATACTGCGCTCAAACAAACGCGTGTAATGTGTAAGCGGGCAAAGTGCGCACTGATGGTGTGAGTGTTAGCATAGCCGGATGTGTGCGGATGGGCACAATCTGCATTTTGGTCATTCAAGTAGGTACCTAACTCAATTATTAAAATCTTCCAGATTGGGAAACATAAATTAAATGCGAAGCAATTTAATGCCGTGCTAAAACGTTATGTTTTTAGATTTTAGTATAATACAACAAACAAGAAGTTAATTAACAAGATTTTAATTATTCAACTGATACATTTGTAATTTAGTTAGACGTACCTAAGAATATGAATGTTAACAATGGTGTAAACATATGAACGACATCTAATGATCAAAGTTCCCACTATGAAATGTCAACAAAAAATTGAATACACTTCCATCTAAACTAACTAATTTAAGTTCAAAATACTCTTGGAGGGTATTCAAAGATATAACCCATTCCATTGATATGTTAAAAGCAGCTTAGTTGAAATGGTTTGTACAGTTTAGTATAAAAAATAAATTTAGGTTTGAGCGCCACCTCTTGGCAAAATACAATTTTTAAAAATCCAATGTCATATTTTTAGCACCTAACCTATCAAGTTGTACAAATAAATGATTTCAAAAAAATTATTTAAAGGACTATAAAAAAATGATGAGAAACCAAAGTTCTTAGCTTAATTTTTGACATGTCACACGCACTTAAAAAAACACAAACAAGCAAATTTATTGTAAAAATCTATACACATGTTGCTCTCTCCGCAGAAGGACACCATTAAACGTTGTAGTCTATTATCAATCAATAATACCATCTACAACCTCCACACCGATCGCATACATTGATATTTTCATTATATGCCTTCCGCTTTCGTCTGGTGGTCCAATGGATCGTTACTTCTTGTCCGCAAGGGAGGTCTAGGACCTCCTTCCCAACCGAAAATCCTCGCAATTGCCATACCTATTTTCCGCTGGGCAATATTTTCTCCTCCTTGGTACCAAGCCAGTCTTGTTCTCGTAGCGCCTCTCACACATTTCGGTATCACATGGGTTCACATGGTAGCGTCTGTTGCCTTTGCAATCGTTTCGCACACACATCACATTCGTTTTTCTGGTAACCACCCTCCGGAGAAGAATGCCAATAAATATAATGCACCACAATACCACCAGGTACACCAGTGGAAGAGAGTAGAACTCGGAGGCGCTAGCTGCAGATTTATATCTGCGCATGACGGTAATTTGAAGGAAACTGTTTCAGTTAGACCATCTCAGACAGAAATTACAATAAATTTCACAGATATGGAACAAAATAAACTGCAGTCAATCTTGAGTCAGATACATTTTATTGAGGTACAAATTAAAATGTGTCACATGTGATGGATGTGACAATTGAAGCTATTTGTTGTTGGGTTTTTGTTTGTTTGATTTTATTTGTTGGTCGGCGGGAAAAGTTTAGCCGGGAGTGATTTCAACGGGCGCGCATAATATCCGCATTTTCTCGGCTTTCCCTCTTTTTCTTTGCGCTGCGGCTTTAATTACGATCAGGTCGGACAACAAACTTAATACTCGTAACGGTGTTTAATCATTCATTCCTGTCTGTGATGACCATGCGCGTGATAATAATTAAAATTACATTCTGCGCTCTGTTGCAACACGTATTTCAACTCGGCAATCCCATTACATTTTAGCTACATATTGCATTATATTAATGAGTGTTTTGCCAAAACCATAAATATTAATTGCGCATAATTAATAATTATGGGATGATGGCAATGGCCACCATCACTTACTACCTTCTAGGTGGGTTGTAATTATTATGAGGACTTGAGAAAAATCCCAGGACAATTATCATGACATGAATTGGGATAATAAGAAAATACTAGAAAACTACAGTGTGTTCAGCAAATAAATAAACCACAAGCATATCAATAAATCATTTGGAATGTTTGTATTGGACAAAAGTAATGAACATTATCAATTATAATAATTGGGGTACAATGATATGAATACAGAATTAATCAGGAGTGCGATAAGTTGCATATGAATCCAAGTGAAATGAAAGTAGGAACTTCATCCGAGAAATATTTATTTCCTTCAAAATTACCGGGAAAATTTATTGATATTTCAAAGAGAATATTGGTAGAGATGAGAATTAATTTTAAGTGACGAAGACACAAATCGCATGGGTGAGAAGGTAAGTCACTTGGGAGAATACCTTCACTGAGTATCAGTTGTAGACAAGTAACGCAACTTGCGCATATCAACTAAGAACAGGAGAACATTTTGTCTGAAGCACTTTTCCAATTGCAAAGTAGCATTTATTAGATTAGAAGATTTTTTTTGATTGTAAGACAAAAATAATGTTTAATGAGACTATCACACCAATGCAACATGTTTATTTTTAAATACCTAATTTACTTGAAAATTACCTGAAATTGTAATTCACTCAAAAATGTACTTTCATAGAAAATGTCGGCGAGTGTGAAAATAGAAGCAGATTAAAATTGAAAGGAAACTATGCTACTTGAGTGAGACACAAAGTCGCTCCGGAGAAAGAGCTATTCTCCGGAGTGACACTTTTCGAACGAGCTTTGCTTTTGCGACTTTTGAACAGACCTAACTAAGAAACAACAATGTATTGATTATTACAATTGCGTTCAGTACCTATTTCTAAATGCCTAAACCACAAAATATTAGTTACAACAATTATTCTTCTTGTAGTATTGTTATTTGTGGTTAAGTATATGTTAGTATCAGACAATTTATTATTATGTAAAATTAGTGATATTTTAAAGTTGTACTTAATATCTTATAAATTACTCTGTTAATTTATTTAATGAATGTGGTATGTATCAAAATCGATTTATGTATAAATTTATAGGTTAGATGTGATGATAGTACACGATTTAATACAAGCTGTGTTTACAAGCAACATTTATGCAAAGTATCATTGCAAAGCAAAGACAAAATGGACCTTCAAGTCGGATGTAAACTAACATCATTTGACGCGATTCCAACAGGAGAGGAAGAGAAGAGCGGCGTATGCATTGATACCTCGCTCGTTTTGTATTTTAATAGTTGTTAATTATACGTCGTGTATCATCGTACATCGTAGCGGTGAATGTAATTAAAGTTTCAGCCAGAGTGTGCAAATTCGTATGTGATACATAAACACAGAGCTGGACTTCTTTTTCGATTAGAAAAGTAATTAATTTGATTATTAGATCTTGAGAAATATTGCATTGAAATAGACTTGGAACTTCAAATGTATAGCAGTAAACTATTTTTCATGTTTAATTGTGCACACGATTTTTTTTTCTATTACTCGTTGTTTCATTAATATTACTTTGCTGTTTTTGAATTGACAAAATTTATGTCTTTTGCTCATTTTTATTACAATGTTAGTTATCACTGTGATTTTTGAAAATATAATTAATTTACCATCTATGCTGTAGATTTGTGGATAGATACTAACTTTATATTTTAATTACTGCGTAATTCAGTCTAAAAAATCAAAGTTATTGCTAAAAATTAATTTTTTCTTACTAATTTCACTAAATTCTCTAGTTAGGTATTAAAATGGTTAGGCAACCAACTAATCAACAGAAACAAAGCAGTAACTCTAGGTGGCGTTGCTGTATTGGATATGTCAAGTACCGTATGTGACGGTATAGTGTACTACAGGGTGGCAGAATAAATAAAATAAACAAGCTAATTTTCACATTGTGCAAAAAATTGTAAATAAATTTGAACAAATAATTTATTGTGAAATCAAAGTGTTTCTTGTATCTAACATTTATTTACGCTCAGCAGATTCTTGTTTGAATACGATCCTGTTGTTGGGAATTGCAACAACAAATTAAGTCGCTGTCCTGATTAATACTAACGACTCTGCTTGTGCACAAAATGATATGCATTTATTACGCTGTTGAAATTTCGTCCGCGAAAGAAACGCGACAAATCGTAATTAGCGCTAATAATGCCGATTGCGATGATTGGCGCGTCATTTTCGACTTAATTATTTATGCAACACGTTGATTTCGCACCGAACTGCCACGTAGCGTATGCGGCGCGGATTGATTAATCGCTGGGCGCATTAATTAATTACATTTCGCGTAATTTATGTGTAATCGCAGCGCGCGAGCCTGGATTAAACATTATTCAATCGCAGCCGCTGTCGATAATGATGTGAATTATGTAAAATTGGGTTAAACGCTTTTCGCGTTGCGAGGCACTGTTGATTATATTTAATATTTTCGCTACGACCCGCATGATTATTTGCGATTAATTAAATATTATCAATTTTAATTGAGTGAATGAATGAAGTCAACTCTATTACCTAAATTGAACATGTTTATGCAATCCAAAATATTGCAATATATGAAATGTTTATTATATTTGTTTATAGCATCACAAGAAAAATAATATCCCAAGTTACTATTAAACAAATAAAGGATACCTATTAGGAATTAAAAGTATTAACATTGTTTCTTAATTATTGCATTAATATTTTAGAGCGTACTGTTAGCCATAACCAACACCGTATTCATCCCCTCCACTTCACTACGCCGCATCAACAATAATAGTTATTTGCATTGCGAAAATTTTAAATTAAATATTAAAGGATATATATCTAGCAGGATTTCAGTTGGATTATATAATCTTGACTGCGAAAGATGGCAGCACTTGATATAAGGATGATTTGATTTAAAAGATTTAGGTTCTACAGATAAGCTTTAAATTGCTATAGATGTAATCAAATAATGTTCTTGACAAAAAAAGTATATATAATGTTAAACAAAAACTACACGCCAAGTGGAAAACTCAAAAGCCTTCCGGTACCGGGAATTGAACCCGGGCCTTCTGGGTGAGAGCCAGATATCCTAACCACTAGACAATACCGGACTGACGGCGTTGAACTGGTTTTTAAAGTAGATATTACTAATTATTAATTTGCTTAGTTACAGAATTAGTTTTTATATTTTATTTCCGATAATTATTTTAATATTTTACGTCTTCATGTATAAAAAAATAAAATTCTAATTGCGTTTATAATATATACTAGAATTTTCAGTAAATGATGCAAGAGTTGATTATATTATGTTTATTTTTAAATAAAATTCAGTGCGGTAAAATTTTAATTCCACAAGGGTAAAGTTGACTTTTGGGAAAAATATGAGCATTAAAAATTGACAAATAAATTAAATACATTATAAACTTAGTAAATTATTTAATGTAATTTGCATTATTTTGTAAGGTGTTTTTAGGAGTTTCCAATATTTCAGTAAAATTGAGATAAACATAAATTTATTTTTGTTGAATTTGATGTCTATTTTTTATTGCTAACTAGCAATAATTTTTGTATAATTTTAATCGATCCATTCAACTAACTTTGTTTAATATTGTAAGATAACTGAAAAAA
>JAODGC010000010.1:3529493-3546323 GCA_027574925.1 Ecitoglossa quadriceps
ACTAGCAATAATTTTTGTATAATTTTAATCGATCCATTCAACTAACTTTGTTTAATATTGTAAGATAACTGAAAAAATAACGGTAATTGTTTTATTATTTTTAACTTTACTTTGATTGCCAGTTATTATTTTATTAATTTAAAATTTTTTTTTGCGTGTTGCCCTCTATAATTTTAATATCCAAATATTACTCTCAAACTCTGACTCCTAATAACGTAATCCTATAATCTCCAAAATACTCATTTTCCGAGAGGGAAATAGTCAACATATCACCCACTTGCAATATCAATTAATAAACATAATTATCAAATTTGGACTTACTACAGAACACAAATAGCATTTATTAGAATAGACCTGTGGTAATTGATGTGAGGCAAAACATGCTGTTTGATGAGAATATCACACCAAGGCGACCTGTTTATTAATAAATAACGAATTTCCTTAAAGATCATTTGAAGTTATAAAAAATTCGGTATCTGTAAAAAATAAGGCAGATTAGTATTGAAGGTATGTCACATGGATGAGACACAATGTCACTCTGGAGTAGGAGCTATTCTCCGGAGCGACACTTTCAGAATATGTTTAGCTACCCAAGGATAGACATAACCAAGAAACAACATTATATTACTTGTTCCAATTGAATGCATTACCTATTTCTAAATATTTAATGAAGAAGACAATACGTTACAAATGTTTTAAATATTAACATCATACAAGTTTCAAAGTAAGGTTAGGTTACTGCAATGATTAGCAGACACTTTGTAATTAAGCCGAATAAAACACTTAACTGAGATTATTTCACCATAATGAAATAAAATTATGCAATTTTAAGTTTGTAATCATAATATAAATTTACATCCCAATTCTACAAAAAATATTTCAATTGTCTAATAGGATCTTGAATTATTCGCTAAATCTTCAATTGTCCCTCTGGCATGGCATATATCATTATAAAAACTCTGCAAAATTATCCAGAATGGAAGCACCTTAATTACATGTCCAGCTCTACACACCATTCCTTAATCCCATCCTTTACACCGTGTTATTAATTTCGATCTTTGGAAGCAATTTGAACCCAGGTTCGGCGAAACCATTTCACGACGTGCTAATTATTTGTTTATCTTCACCACTGACCGTACAAATTGCACATTCCCAACATACCAACTCAATGTGTATCAACACTAGTGTGCAATGCAAGCGTAAAAATCGCATCCGATAATAAAATAATAAACGGTTTATCACGTTGTATAGCAACTTACACGCGTGGCGGCGCTCGCGGTTCGGACTAATTACAAATTTCTGAGTAATAAGTAGTACAAGTACACGACGATGCCGCACGCTGCATATCTATCTCTGGTATCTAAATAAATTGCACGCTAATTATTTGCTCATTAAGCGCTTCCCTTCGGGGCCCACGACGCGCACCACAGATATTACTTGGACGCCCATAAGTTACACAACAAACGACACGATACACACGGACTAAAATAAATAGCACAATAAATGAAAAAATTATATGCAAGGAAACGCGTGTAGTAGGAATAGTAATATTAGTCATTTCAGTCATTTCATTTCTTGTTCATTAGAAGATACCGTGGCAATTATTGCTATTATTATGATCATGCCGGTGGTGTTTAATGTCTCTATCGAGTAATTTTTTAATTCTGCACTGTTTGCAAAATTACACTTTTAATTAAACGCGCGAGGGTCGAATGCGAGATAAAAATGAAGGTGGACCACAGTTGGCATTTGCATATCTTAAGCCCTTCCCTCCAGCCTGCTGCCCCGCGCGTTTCAATTAAAAATTTTAATTGCAGCCCCTCCGCACCAAATCGTATTTACCCGAGGATCGTAATTACATTTCTAATTCGCTTACTTCTACTTCATTTATAGCCTGTATTTTATTTACATCAAAAACGACTTACTACAACCTAAAGTCTTTGCCACCAGATGGCACTGATTTAAATTCTATTAACTCACAACGGCTGCAGAAATTCCAGCTTCTCTACCAAATTCAAATATCTTAGGTTTTGTAATAATATTACAATGTAAGTAATAATCGCTTTTTGCATTTCCTACACTTTTCTTTAACCGCAGTGTATATCTCTCCCACTGTATGTATCCATCCGATAGTGTTTGGACAGTCGAATAAATTAACGCAAAGGATGTACGCGCACACCACTGGAATGGGTTTGCAGTGAGTAGCCAGCGGCGGGTGCAAGGCCGGGGGGTGGTGCAGTCCTTTGCCGGAGATAATGCGCACCGCCGAAATCCGAGATAGTTTCGACGCTGTAAATTTGCAACTACGTCATTCGCAGCGTGTGGAGCGACGGACGCGCCGACCTAATAAACATTAAACACGAAGGCATAATTCAAGTCTTCTGCGCGCGCCCTCCGCCGCCGCCATATACGCGGCACGGAGGTGGCGCGGAGTGCTGAGGGGCGCTTTCGCATGCGAAATGCGCGCGTTATTAACTGACCCACGGAGCTAATACGATTGCGCTGCGGTTGACGTGCATCGTCTGCATCACCTGCAGGCCGTGCAGCGTCATCTCGGGCTAATTAATATTAATACTCAGCCGTGAGGGTGGAGGAAACAGATAAAATTTTACAGGTTAACATTTTGTCGTAAACATAGAATTTTATTTCAATATTATTTGGAACAAAATGTACCGACAGATGGCGTGATTGGCGTAGTGTTGTATTGGTTGCTGACAAAAATCTGTGGCAATTTTCTCTTATCATCAAAATAATTAAATAAGATTTCAATCTAGTTTCGTATTGATGAGAAAAAATTTTGGCCTGTGTGATTTTTGTTTTGCTGTGAGAAAATATACTGTCGATTAGCTATTAAAATGGCACCTATTCATGATGTATACTCAGTATGAATAGAAATCACAGATATGCCAAATGTTTGCAAACAAATGTTAACACAATTATGCATTGACTGATTGCACTGTTGATGCGTTTAATGATTCACATCGCTACGCCCGCCACCGCCACCGCCGGCACATAGCAGCATAACCAGCAATTCGCGAGCAAATTAATATTATTATTAGCATTATTAGCCCCCTGTTGCACAGTGCACTTGTGTCGCGCGCGCGCGCTCAATTGAACGTGTAAACACCGCCGCCGCCGCCACCGCCGCCGTCGACAATGGACAATTATGCGCGGCCCGCGACGAGAGTGCTCATTACGTGTCGACGCCTCTTTGTTGTTCATATTGATAGTGTTAATCGCGTGCGGGACACTTCACTCAGTGCAATTACATATTATGCGCAATTAATTTGTTTTAAAATAATTAATGATGTCTTAATTAATGCACATCAACAATATATTTTGATGTCAAATTAGAATATTGTCGCAAAAGTTTTTCCAATGAAAACATAATTTGTGAATCGCATTAATTATTTACAATTATCATATCTCGTTTTTTGCCAATTTTTCCCTTATTAAAAGTTTTCACTAAAGCCGCCCCCGCGGGGGATATAATTAAATTCAATGATAAGCGCGCGTATAAATATTGCATATGCCTGCACGGTGCGATAATTAATTAATAAAAATGCTTTTATGCGCTTTGCAGGATGCATCGACGAGTGGCGCCACTGTTGAGGGTGGCTATTTTTCGCATGGTTTTTATCCCACCCACGAGGTGACCATTTGAGCACGGGCAGGCAAAATGTTCATTTCATTTCGATTTTCATTTTTAATTCGTGACGCGTATCCGAGAACTCAATAAAAACATTAAAAATCCATGCGGTAGCCGCATCGGCGGCGGCAACAAAGTAATAATATATGCTAAGCAGAGAGTGCGTACATGCATGCACGATTTTTACGCGTTCATCCGCCAATACATTGCGATATTTTGCAATAATGCGGAAAATTAATTTTTAATCTCGCAGCGTGGGCGGCGGCATTGAAGGCCTATTAGCGCGCTACGTTGTAACCATGCACAATGCACACGCAGAGCTAATATTTTTTCCCATCCATTTTACGTAAGTTTAATTTCAATTTAATTTCAGTTTTTAATTTCATTCCGCATTCACATCATCGACTGCCGCCGCTCGTCCATCTATTTTAATAGGCGATGTTGAAAAAATATTCAATGACTCCAAAAATGTCTACCCCATACCAATTGGGCGCGGAGAGGAGGTCAATTGTCCGCGCACGGCGGTGGGTGCAAAATGAGAAGGTGGAGGCGGGGAAAGAAGGGAAGGGGGGGGGGGGGAAAGCAAAAAACCTGCACACCGAAGAACGCATCGCATCACTTTGTCAAAATCCGATAGCAAATCCTCCCGAATATATTCAAATGACTCGCGCGTGCATGCACGCCGCCGCCTGCCGCCGCTGTGCAACAATTTTAATCTCCTGATAATAAAAATGAAAATAAATGTTCGGCGCCGGAGCGCGCGCGTCCGCTGCCTGAAGAGAAGAAGCGGCGGCGGCGTATAAATTATGGCCATCCATCCCATCAGCGTTGCGCGGCCGCTCGCAGAGGGGGCGGCGGTAAGCCGGGCTATTTGTTATTTTTCATTTCGAAAAATCCAGTAATTTAGTTTCTGGCCGAGGGGCCGCCTCATTGCGATCGACGACGACGCTTGTTATGTTATGATATACATGCATACACAATTTACATACAGTGTGGTTATAAACAATCGACAGTTGACAACATAGAAATGTTATACAGTTCACAAACCACACGAAAGCATCAGACGTCTAAATATTAAAATACCACTGTAAATACAACTCACCTATACTGTGTGTCTTTATAACATATGTTGTTCTGTTTCTACTTATTTTAATGACACACTGTAAGTGACGTAATGTTGCATTACATTTTTGTAGTCCAGTTCGCTTTTTGCCAAGTGTGTAAAGGTAGCGTATAGGTGATACGCGTATATCGTCCGTCAGAAGGGGGGAGGGGGAGGTTGGTGGCGGCGAGGGTGGTCGGTTAGGTAGGATTGTAGCGCGAGCGCGCGTATCGCATTTCCTGGCTTTTTATGGCGCAATGATACATCATTCAATATCGGAGCGGAGCGTCGGTATTAATGGCCTGCGCCTGCCGCCCCCTGGCCACCGCCGAGTGGCCAGTAGACTCTTGCATGCATAAAAGACCAGTACCCGTACGCAAGTCGTACTAACTGAATGACTAACTTGCACATCAAAAGATAGAAATTCTGTTAGGCAAAATTGCTTTGAATAACTTTTTTTCTTTTACATTATAACCCCAAATTTTGATACAATAAATTTATTAAACATAAAGAGAATACGGTCGTTAGAAATAAATAAATTTTAATATTTTAAATGCAAAATAATATCTATTTTTATTGTAATGTGTGATCATAAATTGGTACTTTTGTTAATGCTACTAAAATGGCGTCTTTTTGATTTTTAAACCCATTACAGTATCCTTTTTCCAGCACATTTTTTTCCTGCACACCGCAAAGTTGGACTTGATATTGGAAATTGGCGTGAGCGTGCGAGAGTCGAACTGTGAAAACATTTTGCCACCCCTCGTCGCCGCCGGTTTAGCTCACACCTCTCGAGCAGCGGCTTGCGAACGCTTTGGCCTCTCGCAAATGACGCCCGATCCGCGTTCACACGCTTCACCAGCCGATGGGGTGGCGCACTCGGGGGTGGCTGTAAGCGGGCAGGTCCATTTTGAGCCGTGCACATGCGGCGACCGCGAAGAGATAACGATACATTATATCACCCAAGCGCGCGCTCTCAAAAAAATAGCCAACTTCCAACTTTTCCGCGGCGGTCGGGGAGGCGGCAGCCAACGAGAATCTATATTTCCATTCGTCGCATAAATTTTGAACAATGCCAGCGCACCACGTAGCGCAGAAATTATCTATTAATGTATGTGATGACATTTAAAAAATATTCACAAATAAATTTTAAATTATGACTTGCTTTCCACACATAACCTAATCTAGAATGAAATATAGGCAATCGCAGTAGAGAATAAAAATTAACTTTAGATTGATGCATTCTAACTAATATATTGTTAACACGGAAGCTTTATTTGTTTTTTGCTTTTTGTTAATTTTCCTGTATACTATAGGATTACTTTAATGCAGGCAACCCAATAATCCAGTTTGAACTGTGCACAGTGGGTCATCGAGTGCATTCGAAGCATTTGAAACGTTTCAGCCAGTTTCAACGATCACACCGCGTGTGAGATTGACAAATTGCCCCCGATTGCATGCAGCGCAATAATAAATATCGCTAAACAATACACTGCGATTGGTAAATGTCGAATGATTCGAATATTTTTCACCTAAAACGTCAATAAACACTGCGTAAACAAGTGCAATCACAACAAAACCACACAAATCAAAGAATACCTCAAACTGTTTAATGTAGGCAACCAAACATGCAGGGCTGCAATCTGAGCGCTCACAAACTATATGCAAATCACTCTTTATTGAGAAACTAGATATTTTATAATAACTTATTGCATGTATTAAAAATGTGAAATAATTCTGTATTTAATTATAAGTGTCAATTTGAATATTATTAATGACTAGTACATCATGTGAGAGGAATTTCAGAATAATTTGTTTGTGTTTTAGATTGACATCACATGCAAGAGTTTATTTTATTTTCCTCTTCTGGGCTTGTGAAAAATCAATCACAATAGGATATAACCATATGTTAACCTAAATAGAGCAGCTTAATACTTAAAGTATGTTGGGTTGCCTATATTACTTGAAATAAATCCAAAGCAAAAATAGTTTGTTGGAAAAAATTATAATATAGCCAAGTCTTTTACAAACAATAATTACAAGATTAAATAATTATCAACCTTGCAAAATAAGTTCTATTACGTCATCATTGCAACAAATAACTTTCTCCCAAAAGTACAAGAAAATAAACAAATTACAAATTTCTACACAATTGCGAAATATTGCATACACTCTCACCTGCAAATAAAAACTGCCCTGAGTTAGAATCCAGCATAATTTAATTGCCGCCTCATTTTTTTTTTATAATTTTACCCCATTGTTGTATTCGGTAGATGGTGTGCTTTTTTAATTTCAGCACAAGTTAGGAAAAAAACGCAATTTCAATGGTCGCGCCTGAAATTTATGGTAATGTGAAAATGAATAAAAATTCGCCAAGGCAGTGGCCGAAAATGAGTAAAATCGAGTGAAATTACTGCCGGCAACAATAGGAAAGCGGCCAGCGCATATGCATAGCACACATCAGTGGAAGGTGCGAGGAAAAAAGTGGAAATGCACGAGGCGCGCTTCAGAGCATCATAACGGCTTGAGCGGTGAAGAAGCAGGGCGCAAAATAAATAACGCTCGGGGTAATTAGATTAATTGTTAATTAACTTTAACACTACGTAAGCTTATTACATGTGTGAATCATTTTTTACGCAGATGCATTCATTTGTTTCACTTGTATTTAGCTTTGTTTTTGTTTTCTTCATTTCCATTTCCATTCATGGCCGAAATTATACGTTTTTTTGGATGGTGTTGTCTTAAAAAATATTAAAATTCAAATTTTTTATTGATCAATGCAGTTAGGCAACCTTCTATTCACATGTCAGTGTCTAATAAGAACAAACGACATTGCTTGGAGTTGATCAGAGCAAAGAAAACAATAAATAATTGCAATAATTGGCGTAATTGTTCAGCGTGAGGCCGAGAGATGTGGTATTCTTAGTGAAGTTCGTCAATCAAAATTTGGAAATGTTTAGGAAAACAGGCAACTTGCTGCTGAGTTTGGGCAAGCGAATTAAAGCAAAACAAAGCGGCGAAAAGTGGAATAATGTGGATTTTCCACGAGGCGCAAATCCGCATAATAAATGTACTTGCTTGGGACAACGATGTCGACGAGAGGCGGCGCGACATGCAACTCAAACAAAAGGAGCGCCAATGGAAAACTTTAAATTAGCTGCACAAATAGCGGTAATGTGTAAGAGAAACATCATCTTAACATGACTGGAACACCAAAGAATACAAAGCATTAATATGCAGAAAATTATTTAATACAAAATACAATTAAAGTCGCCAAGTAAATATTTCTGCTTTTATTAAAAGACTACACTTTTTATACTGACTTCCCACACTTGTTTAATATTATGTAAAAGTTTTAAATAGCAATGTCACATTTAGCGACTTGTAATCGCCAGGGTGAAAAGCACGCGGTGCTTGAGTGAAAAGTGCTCAACCCCTTTCTCGCCGCGCGGTGAATAAAATTAAACGCCTCGCGCGGCGTGTATTTGTTTAATTAATGAATTAAAATGAATATAAACGCAATTAAAAAGTTGCGCAGCGCAGTAGAAGTTATGAAAAGAGTGGAAACTTCACGGCGACTTTTCGGGTGTAGGCACAATCGGCATTAGTCAATTACGAATGCGACGACGGAGGCGGCAAGACACTGGTTGAGGCAGATTGTACTTGATGTGCATAATTATTAATTATTAGAGACCATTTTAAAGGCTACAATGCAAAGAAGAGGCTTTGAATTGGAATTCCAATTATTGTTGTTTTAGGCAACTAGAGATTTTACCGTTTAGAATTAAAAGGAAAGAAATAGGAAACAATGAATTTACATTTCAGAAATAAATATTTTGGAACCAGACGAAAATTGCTCTACAACATTAATGGAAATATTTTGTGTTATGGAAGTTTAAATAATAATACACTACTAGTTTACGTTGTAAAATCCAAATGGGTTTTATAATTACCACGTAGTTCCTTTACAATTAATTTTTGAAAACATTATTACCTAATTTGTGTTGGTGCAATTGTTTAGGTTGGCATTTCTGACTTTAGCTGTTATGATGTGAAGGTCGAAGGCAGCCGAAGTTAATACTGTGGCAAGTGGCCGCATGTGGCGCTAGCGATGATAGTTGACAGCAACGCTTCTTGGGTTTGAATTTCTGGTTTATACTTAAGCAGCTAGGATATTCCACAACATTGGCTAACTTGGTACTTACTAAATATTATAAAAGAGTTAATCTTCTAGTTATATTTTCAAAAATTATATTTGATAGAAAAGTTGCATAAATTATTTCTGGCAAAATTATAAGAGTTTTTACTGTAATATGAATACCTAAATATATGTCGAGGTATGATAATAAAAATAATTGCTAGAAAAACTATTAAACGTGTTCATTGAACAACATTCCATCAAACGAAAAAATGCTAGTTTCGCAAGTAATATTTCAATGCCACACCAGTTACAGTATTATAAATAAATGTAAAGTGGTGTAAACTAGTTTTTTGGATTGGATTTTTTGGATTTCTAGTAAGATGCTTTCGCTGCAGGTTTGTCATTTCCTACATTTTTCTGAAGTTTGCGACACTTCATTCGCGTCGCGCATCCGCAGACTGCCAGAAAGTGGAAGGGGGAATTGGATCAGGTTAGAAGTTAAGTTGTCTATTGAAAAAAAAGCGAAAGAAAGGTTTATTTGAAGAATGGTGAACATGAAGAAATTGAATAGTTTTATGTCAGTAAAATATAGTTAGTAAAACGTTGCTTACTTAAAGGAAAACAAATCTTTTGACAATTGAATATATTTTTTGGTAAGTGAGGCAACATAAATTACTTGTTTTGCATTGATAATAGTTTCCTCTAATTGTATGTGCAATGAAAATTCTTATTTTATATTAACACTTCACTATTCTCAATTGCAACCCTCTAAAATTTCTATCCGGTTAGTTTAAAAGTTCCGATGTCCACTGTTCGGCTTCGACATTTTGGCTTTTTTCCCAGCAATGTGCCCCCACTTTCCTCCATTTTTTCCAACCCATCTCTACCAAAGCAGGACCGTATATTCCCATCGCCACACACTGGACAAGGATCCACAATTCGCAAATAAAAAACAAACGCTACAATAAAAAACCTCGTCGGCAAAAAAAACCTCGCCAGCGCACCGCGCACCAATAAAACAAAGCGGCCCCGGTGAGTGTGTGCCACCCGCGCCATCCCTCTATCGCTGCGCTTACAATTGCGAAATGGAAAAAATTGAACTCGGCCGAACTGCCCCGCACTGGACCAGAGGGCGCGACGGAGACACCCGCATTGTAAGGCTTCCATTCGAAACAGAGATGCACAAGTGGTAAAGGGGACACCTCGTGGTGTGTCTATCGGCTGGAGTAGGTAATGGGCACGGGGTGAAAGAATGCAAAATGAGATGGAGCTTAAACAGAGAGGAAAAAAATCGAGAGGAAATGAGATGCGCTCAGTGTGCATGTGAGGCGGGCGTGCGAGGCGGCGGAAAAGGGTGCAACGGGAAAAATCGGGCAAATGTGGGATGTGAGCTATGTGTTGATGCGGGTGAGGAAGCAATTGGGGATAAAATGCAGCTGGACAGAGATGGAGTGTGCACATGTCGGTGGTGTAACTTGTAAAAGTTTGCTTTGCACTACTACCAAATCATTAGCAGACCTTGGTGATTGCCAATCATATACAATGTGTCGGAAGAGAAATTACCAAATACAGAAAATCAACCGAATGCTTTCTCAATCAAATTAGGAAAACAGTGTCACAAGCAAATTTCTTAATTTTTGAACGCGCTGTATGTATATATATTCTATCACCCCCGCCTTGAAATGTCCAACATTTATACATATATATATAATAATCCAGTGGTATTTCACAATTGTGTGTGTGTATTGGTCGAACATTACGAATCTAATTAGAATCTTTGCTCATGCGTGGCCGCACCGAGGTTGGAGGCGCGGGGTGCAAAAGGGTTGCATGTGTACCGGTGGTGTGCAAACGCATTGTGTCCGAAGGGAAGACTGCGATGGTAGCCTCGGTGGCGGCGGTAGCGGGCGGCGGTGCGGCCGAAGAAAGGTGGAGGGGCGTCTGGGTTGCTGCTAGACGGCCGGACGCAAGGCGGGCCCGCAGGGGTCCGCAGGAGGGTTCGGTGGGGCGCGCAACGAGTTCGGGAGTTGGAGTTCTCGCGACGCGCGCTCAGACGGCACGCAAACGTCGCGCACGCCGCACTTGCATCACTGACGCAAACCGCGCGATCGCGATCAACAAGACGTATGATTCAGCAACAATCAAACATCAAGCTTGGCTGAATTAGTAATCGAGGGTGAAATTAAAGAGTTGCTGACTTTGCCAAGTGAAATGAAATAAGAGTGAAGTAGTGACTTTTTGAATTAGACTGGAACAAAACTGGGTGCTAAGTGAATAAACAAAGATGTTTTAAGTATTTAAGAAAACAGGACAAACATTAAGGACACGCTGTGTAGGTGCTTGTGGAAAATATTCAAATAATGTGCTTATCAAATAAACCAATTATTTGAACAACTTAATTTTTGTGATTATTGTATTTTTAAATGTAGCACAACTATAAAAAGGATGCAAAAATTTTTAACGTTTGTAGACTCAATAAATAGTTATTTTTTCTATTGACATTGACACTTTAGAAAACTTTCCACCACAATTTCGTCCCAAGTGAAGTGCAAAGAGAAAAAGTGCAGTAAACTTTTATCGACCACCTGTTTCGCTAAGGCGAAAGACGCACAGCGGAAAGAAACGCGCGCGGCTTGCGAGACGGTGCACGCCACCCCCGCCGCCGCACGCTGTCGCACGCTCTTTCATTGCCTCTCGACACGACGGCTTCGTCCGCAGATTTCACGCATATTAACAATAACGCATCCGGTAAGTCATCAAAATAGAAGCATGCGAATTTGATAGTTTTCCCAATTGGAATTGGCGAAAAACAGTTGCATGATTCGAATTGAACGGAAATAAAACACACTTGCGGATTTATAGTAGTGTCGTGTAATGCATTTGTGTTCCATGCCGCACTTGCTTAATGAGTTTCCCGGAAGCTTTGTCAACCTAATCAAAAGAAGCCTATGGTAGGCTCTAGTTAATTAATGATTGATTTTTTTGCCGGGAAAAGACAATCAGAAAATATCTACATTAACCCTCACAGAAAATAAATAACACTGTACAATGCTCTTATATTTAATACAAAACTCTATTCGAAATAAAGTCATTATCCACAATGAGATTTGTAGTGTTTGATCGAATTTTTCCAATTAATTTATCGCGACTGGATGAGGCGACATCTGGTGAGCTGAGTGGCGCGAAAAGAGTGCGAATAATTTGTTGATTAATTTTGCAAATGTTATTTACCGTGAGGCGGTGGCTCAATGTGATGTAATTGCAATAGCGATTTTTAATTAAAACATATGCGATGATCATAATCAGAATTAACAGCTTGTCACAAAAACGGATAGTCATAGTGGTAATGAGTAAATCAGTCCGTAAAATTAACTACATAAAATGAAAATTTAAAAAAAATATTATATACACATAGAAGTGTCCTATCCTATTCTACCTAAAAATTATTAATGAAACTTGATGATATTATAGCATTAAATGTAGGCCACCATAACATCAATAGAAGCAAACAGACGGAAGTGTAAACATATATCTGATATGATCTTTAAAATATATTTGCAGACACTTTAATATTTTTGATATATTTTATTACTGTAATTAGTCTACCTTCTTAAACTGTTTGGCAAAGCTCATTATATTTTATAGCGCAATTGTTATTCACCTAGTTGTTATGAGATGGCGTTAGTTTACATTTTTTTTGAAAATCAAACAGTTTTCTGTAAAATATCAACTCATAGATTTTGGCACTAATGCTTAACTTGTTCTTTTCTATAAAGTAAGAGTAAAGTCAAATAGATTTTATTGGATTGATATAACTTTACAGTGTTACTTACTATTTTGCTTATGTACAAGAACATTTTCAACGTGTTTTTGATATTTTGATATGTTTAAACTTGATATTGTGTGTGTTGAATTATATTTTTGTGGTCAGTGGTGAAACAGTTGTCGGTTATTTCCTTTTTTTAAATAGATATTTTAAAGATACATTTATTAAGTAATTTTTTATATCTTCTTGAATGTCAAAATGTTTGTTATCAGATATTAATATTATTAAAGTCGTGTTATTATTGTCTGTGTATATTATCTGTGGGCCATATGAAAGTGATAATTTTCGAAGTTTTCTTTGTTAAAGTTTGGTTATGTTTTCATACAATATGCCATAACAGACTTAAGTTCGTTTAAAAGATTTTACTAATATTTGGGTAATTGATACTAAGGAAATGTGTGAGAACATAATTTGTTTATGTTTGTTAGTTTCAAGGTAATACGTGATTAAAACTTCCTTTTTTTCGAAAATGCCAACGTTGATATTTGGAATGTAAGACAGATATGTTTAGTTTGGGAAGTATGCGTTGCCCAATGCGTCACTACTTTCGCTATTATTGTATTACATGTAGTGACCGTGGTAGAATTTGTTGTATTCCGAAAATTTCGGCGCGATTTTCCTTTATTTATTTGTATGACAGAATCGTGCAGGGTATTCAGTCTCGACTCTAGATGTTGACGCAGAACTGGACAAGTATTGCTTAAGCATGCTCAACTGTGTCTACGGCCTTACACTGACCACTGTCAAACTAACCTTGTCCATTTACAAATGGATTACAATTACCGATTTGCGAGAGGGTTATTAACTTACTCATATTATCGCTCAAACCCTAGAACTGCACGATACTGTCGTGTGAATGAATGTAAATCGCGCGGAAATGTTCTGAATTCAACAAATTCTACCACGCACACTAGATGTGATACAATAATAGCGAAAGTAGTGACGCATTGGGCAACTCATACTAAACATATCTGTCTTACATTCCAAATATTAAAGCCGGCATTTTCTAAAAGAAAAGAGGTATTTTAATCACTTATAACCTTGAAACTGACAAACATAAACAAATTATGTTTTCATACTTGCCTTCAGTATCAATTAACCTAATATTAGAAGTCTTTTAAGTGGTTATAATTCTAACCAAAATTTTCAGAAAATAATGGCTGACTATATTAGATTCAGCGTTAAGTGGCTTTCATTTAAAACGAGAAAATAGTTTTTGAAAATTGATGCTTAGTCACTTTGAGATCAAAATAAAAAAATCTCTTAAATTAATACATAGAATTCGTTCTAATTTCAGTTGAATTTTGACATAACTAAAAATTATTTTCGTCTCCAAAGAACATTCTACCCAAAAATAATGTTTCTTTAGATTTACAATTCCAAACAAATTCTTTATATGTTTATCTCTTTTATAAACATTCAACATTTATTATTTATTACTCTTCCGACAATTGTAGCAAAACTTCTTTCCAGGATTTATCTCTACCCGGACTTGCCAATAAAGTTGACAATAATTATAAAGCAATCGAACGTATCCATGACCAAATCAATCACACATACTTTTACGACTTCCAAGTACATGCACACTCAAGTGAAGTCCATGTCAATAAAATCCCAAAGTCAATTTAATTAAAAATTACTCATAATGTTCTCATTCCTCATTACAAGTCTGCCATGCGCATTATTCGCATGAAACGCAATTATAACCAGGAGACCATCTAGCATAGCCGTCCGCCTGCTAATTATGCAACTACGCAATATGATGTGATCAGCGTGATCACTGTGACCGCATGATGCGAACCTTGTCCACACAGAGCACTGAGGAAGCATCATGGAAGTAGACCCAAGTCGAATTCGCGATCAGTGTGCTTCACATACCTACTATGTGCGGACACTCCTTGGAGTCAATCTCGGGTCGGGTACACGGGTCGAACCCATATCGTTAATTACAACTTACATACGTAAGCCTACTCATACGAATGCAAGCGGAGCAGTCGTAATAAGGATACGAGACGAGAGGCTGGTGAGGAGGACGCGAGTTGAAGGCAGAAAGATGAGGAGCGTTGTTGGAACGAGTAGGAATCAGCGGACAGCATTTTAAATTAACATGTAATTAACATAATGATTCATTGAATCGCAGAAATGGATGTGGACTGTATATTTACTGACAGTGATACAATACGGATGATGATGCGGATGATATAATGCAATTGTTGAAAGAGCTGAGCTATTGTCTTTTTTCTTCACGAAGCGTAATTCAATGAATCACAGAATTTACCTGCGTTGCCTTAAGTCAATGGGAGAGTAACTTATTTGTTTGGGTTATTGACGACTGGAATTGACTTTGGAATGATAAAAGTAAGTCGTACATTTTATTCACCAATACTATTCTTTAAGTGATCTCAAGAAGTATTTATTTATTCTCTAAAAAGTGCAAAAAGCTGTCATTGATTAGTAAACGTGGTGGCGCCATCTATGAACACTTGATTTGTGTGGTTTCTCATTCATGCAGTAGGTGTCAGTAGATGTAATTTAGGTTTCCACTAAATAAAACCTTTATTTGATGCATAAAATTTTTCCAATTTACTTCAATTCAATATAAATTTTAATTTATTTTCTTACTTTCTTAATCGTTCAGTAATAAACATGGGAATATAAAAATATGAATGAAAGTGTTCGGAATTAGCGTTTAATAAAAAGCAAGAATTGTAAAACATTTCATGAATGAAGTATTTGTACGCACAACGTGAACAAACACATACCGTTGCCAAACACAAACAAGTTGAACGCAATGGAGGTAGAAGCAGATGTGAAGCGTACAAAGTGAAATTCCGTGCGGCAGGTCTTGCGTCCAACTGTGCGGTGCAATGGAGGCGGCTGGAAATCCAAAAAGAAAAAGCGAGCGCACGCCAGTGACGGCAGCGGCAGCGAAAGGAAAAACACCAGGCAACAGGAGGAAAAAGAAGGCGAGTTAGACGCGCTGCGGCGGCGACTTTCACTTGCAGCGGGCGGCGCCAGCATAACCAGCGCGTCGTTAAAGAAAGCGAGACGGCGAACACGTGCTTCAAGGTCGACATTGCCACGAGGGTGAAATAGAAATCCACGTGGTGGTTACCTAAGATATACAGTATAATTTCTTAACATAGTGAATCATTCAATCACAGTAATGTGATGCGGGTTGCATATGAACTGACAGTATTACAATGCGAATGATGAGATAATGAAAATGTTTACAATTAAAGAGTTGGAGATGAAAGAGAATACCACGTGGCGCTTACGTGGAAAACACCGAGTCACTGATGTAAATAATAAAAAGTGTTTAAAATCAGCTATAGTTGGTATGCGTGAAAATCATGGCGTTTAATGTAGTACGATCACATTAGCAGAAATTAAATGTCGGTTGTTGCGTCGCGTTGTGTGTACAATTGACGATTTGCATAATGCGCAATTGAGGCGAATTTCAGCGCATTATTAGGAGCATCATCATCATCATCATATCGTCGCGGACATTGCGTGGCGCGAGCGGTATTGTTGTCGAATTACGCCGGTTTCGTTTCATTATTGCACGTATTACTCCGGCTAGACATCGAAAACTACAACGCTTGCTAACACTAACTATCTGCCACACAGACATACTGTATGTGATGTTGCCGTATGTGCATAGAAGAATCGAGGATGGGCTTGAAGTGAGATGTGTGCAAAATATCGGTTTAAGATCAAAGCGGAAATTGAAATTGTTGTACCAGAGATCAATTGTGTATCAATTGATAGGTAATTATATTGTCGTGTTTGACATCCATTTGAGATGTTTGATAAAAAAAATTCAATACGAATTTACATTAAATTTATATTTTTAATGGCGTTCCATTCTCGAGTAGGATTGTCACCATGTTTTTGGATTTTTAATTGTTTTTATAGTCTTATATGAGTTTCAATTATTATCGCGTAGTTTCTTTGCAATTACTTTTTGAAAAATCCGACCAAAATTTAGCCGATTTATGTTCGTACAGTTGTTTAGGTTGGCATTACTGGCTCCAGCTGCCGAAGTTTACCGAAGCGAATGCTGTGGTATGTAGACGTTAGTGTCGCTAGCGGTGTAAATGGGCAACACT
>JAODGC010000010.1:3546423-3558689 GCA_027574925.1 Ecitoglossa quadriceps
GAGGTTACTCCTACTAACTTACATCCCAAGAAGTATGACAAGGCTGTGTTTGAAAAAGTGAAGCCCATCTCCTTCAAGCCCAAAGAAGAGGTGGTGTTAGTTCCGATTAAGGTGCAGGATTACGTCAATAAGCAGAAACAACAAGATAAGGCGATTATCAAATTTGCCAAAGCGGAAAACCAGAAGTTGGTGCAGGCCGAAAAGGTAAAACAAAAATCGGTCAAGTCTAACAAAGTCAACAAATCGATCCCTAAGAATCACAAGGAACCAGTGCATGCTGCAACTGGTTTCCAGTCGCCTGTTGTTGATCATGCTGGGCATTTCGATGC
Organism: Ecitoglossa quadriceps; assembly: GCA_027574925.1. Taxonomy (NCBI): domain Eukaryota; kingdom Metazoa; phylum Arthropoda; class Insecta; order Coleoptera; family Staphylinidae; genus Ecitoglossa; species Ecitoglossa quadriceps. The sequence goes on from JAODGC010000010.1 coordinate 3,546,753, forward strand.
TTCCCCGCTAGAGAGCCAGTATCATCCTAGTCATGGGTCTGGTGAGAGGGTCGAGTTTCAAATGCATGGGTATGATGGCCCCAAGAGTTACAAATGGGGTTATGATACCGGCAAAGGGTAAATTTTTTCATGCTTTCTAAATTTCTTAGCTTTAGCTCTAACTTAACTCCTGTTCATGACATGAGCTAGACTTGTATTTGTTGCTACTAGCAATTCTTTGCAATTTCTTAAAGAATTTTCAAGTATTTCGTCAAATTCATTGCAATTTTTTTTGCTATTTTTGTAACTGCGCATATTTATTCTTCAAAATAGCTTTATCAATCAACAACTTTTATTTTCCTAAAACTTGAACAGCATCTAATCCTTCATGATTTAATAAGCAAACATTTTTAGATTCTCATGCAAACAAGTCATCATATTTCATTATGCTAATATTGTTGGGAATTTGCCACGTTATATAACTACTGACTTTTGCTACAAATCACATTGTTTTTCATGTAAATCATGTGCAACTATTGAAGTGACTTGCTAATAATCTCAGATATTTGATGATTGATTTGCTCATACTCTTGCTTTGTTATTGTTAATTGTTTCCTTCAATATTTTTTCTACTAGGCCCAACAGGCAGTTTAGATTTGAAGAGAGCAACGAAGATGGTTACATCAAAGGTCATTATGGATACTACGATAAGCACGGCAAATTGCAAATGGTTCACTACAATTCGCATCCACATGACGGTTTCCACGCCGAGGGAAATTTTGGACAATAGTTATTAATTATCCTTCAAAGCTGAATTGTTTTAATTTGGAGAAAAGAACAAAACATATGTGATCTAGCTCTCTAAAAGTTTTAAGTTTTGGAACGTTTATCGAACGTATCGTTGAGTTTTGATTAGTAGATTTACTATGTAGTTTTAGACATTTTACAAATATTATATTAATATTCTGAGTAATTAATTTAAAAATATACCAAAATGAATCAATAAAATATTGCTTTTGTTTACTTATCAAATATCACAGAATTATTTGCAGGTGAAAATTAGTTTTACAACTTTTGTGATACCATATTAGTTTCTGCGCTTTCCAAAACTATTTACTTTACTGTATTTTTATATTTAGAAGGCCACTAATAGATGACGCAGTATGCACAAAATTTTGAACTTATTTGCAGGTTGCCGAGTTCGTAGCACAGGCGGCGCCGTACGAGACAATTGTGGCATAACCCAAGAAATTAGCAAGCGTATCAAACGGTGCGTTACTTCAGAATTTTTATTTAGATCATAAGAACGTAAGAAACAATAATGTCTTTGCCATCTAATACCGATTTAACTGAAGAAGATGCAGCGGACTTGCAATTTCCCAAAGGTATGCCTTATCTTTAATGCTCGTCTTTTCCATTCATGTAAAAAACATACTTCCAGAGCATAACACGCCTCCTACAGTTAGCAGTCCATTACTTTGCAGAAATAGAAACGCCAATTGTGAGATTTATTTATCTGATAGGTATATTTTGTGTGCTCAGTGCGGTGAGACAATCTGCTTGAACTGTTTTGCAACTGGTGCAGAAGTTAACAGCCATAAAAATGATCATCCTTATAAAATTATTAATAATGACTTTGAATTGTTTGAGAATTCAGACTGGACTGCCAAAGAAGAGTTAGCTTTGGTAAATGGTCTTCTTACTTATTGCAATTGGCAAGTTATTAATAAGAAATGCCCAGCATTGTCTCAGAAAAATGTTGAAGAACTAAAGCAACATTATGATCATTTTTATCTTGAGAAAAATGGCTCTGATAAATTTCCTGTATATAGACCTGGTGAAGAGATTGAAAATGTTAAGCTCAAACCATATAGATTGAAGACAAATGATGTACCAGACCCAGTACGAGGTGATGAAAATGTCTATGTTGGATATTCAGCATCTAGGTCTGATTTCGAGTATGATTATGATAAGAATGCAGAGGATTTAGTTGCAAGTCTGAAGATTGTCAAACCAAATGATGAAGATTATGAGTTGATGACAGATTTGCAAATGGGAGTGTTGAATATTTATCGGAGAAGGCTTGGAGAACGTCAACGGAGGAAACGCATTCTGAGAGAGCATGGCTTGATTATGCCACAGAAGACCAAATCATGGTTACAGAGATATCATACAACAATATCTCCAATGGTATGTGACAAAATGACTAGATTTATGCAGTTTTTTACTGGCCAGAAGTTTGTTTATGTTATGGAGGGTCTACATCGAATTGGCGAGCTGAAAATACAAATAGCAAAGTGAGTTTTACGACAATTCATACCGAAGAAGTTAACCAGGAATCCTTTGTTAATTTTGCTTGAATTTATATATCTGCTTACAGGTTGTTGGAATATCGGCGAAGAGGAATTACAAATTTAGAAGGAGCTCGTCTATATCTTAAATTGAAAAAGCATCGGGACGGCTGTATGCAAGACTTGAGGCGTTTTCAACAAGCTTCAGAACTCAAATCTTTTAAGTACAAACAAATAATACCATTGAATCTTGGACACAAACGACGTGCCATTACACCTTTAGACATTGTCGGTCTACCAGGCTACGATAAGTTAACACCTAATGAACGTGAATTTAGTCGGACCTATCGGTTTTCGCCAGATAATTACCTAGACCTTAAAAATATCTTAATACAGGAAAATAATAAACAGGGGAATTTAAGACTGCTAACTGCAAGGAGATTATTAAAAATAGATGTTAATAAAACCCGGAAGTTATATGATTTCTTGATAAGTGAAGGGCACATTGTTGGAAGAGATAAGGATTAATGTTATTAGTCAACTTGTTCCTAATTTCTTTGTACAACCGAGATAATTACAATAGTTGTTAGCTTTTAAAGTTGTAAGTTTGGGTAAATGTGATTGGTGTTTCTAGAGTTTGAAAATGCAGAAACTTTGTTGACATCTGAAGTGAGGATGTTACTGGAACACAGGAAGATGCAGAACGAGTCCGCAGAAGACGAACAGGAGTTCTCTGAGGTTTTCGTGAAGACTTTGACTTACACAAATAGATTCCGGAAGTTTAAGAACAAGGAAACGATTTCAGCAATTAGAAAGTAAAGAAACTACTACTAATGAAAATGGTAATTTTATATGAACTTTAAAAATATTTCAGTCTCTTAGTTCAGAAGAAACTGCACAAATTCGAATTGGCCGCTATCGCTAACTTGTGTCCCGTTACAACTGATGAAGCTAAGTCACTCATTCCATCTCTAGAAGGACGTTTTGAAGAGGAAGAGTTACAAACTCTTTTGGATGATATTCACACCAAGCGGAGTATTCAATATTGAAATAGTTTTTGATGAATCATGGTGTTTTTTTTTTTTAATATTTTTCTGAATTTGTGTAATTCAGTAAATAAAATAAGTTAATCTTCTTGGATGGGTAATGCCCCTTTGGATTCACTCCAAGCAGTATATCTGTTTATTGGTTTGATTAGTTTGAGTGAGTTGAGTTGATGGGACAAATTTTATATGTTTGTATGTACATTAACGAATTGTTTGCTTTTAATGAAAACCTCTCATAAGCGAAGTTATTGGCTTACCGGGTACTTACGGGTAGATTTAATGAAGTGCGTGGATCTGCTTTATCAACGTTGTGGATCAGTTTAACGATAGTATTTTACTTTGACTACGAGTTTGTTACATTTAATTTGAAGATCACTAGGAATTTGCTTAATAAAGAATTTCAATCACATTAAATATTCACATTTCTTGCCGTCAATAGAGTAATTCTGTGATCACGACTAATCAAATTCATCGCAGTGAATTTATTTTTTGCTGACTTGCATAATGGACATAATAAGTCCCTCGAGTATTTTAAGTGTTGGTAAACGGCGATAAGTCATTTGTAAATTATTGATGAAACGAATCGAGTATCGACTAATCCATTAATGCATTTAATTCTAATTCATCTAATGTACACTAGCAAGTTACAATGTGCATTGATAAACGTTAGAAAACAAATAGTATATGTTTATTCGTCGCGTACCCATTGTAATATCGTAGCTGTTTGACTCCTGTCTTATTTTTACCTCTTTTTCCTGCTTGTTTTTCAATACAGCAGGACTGCTGTCGGTCGGCTTCGTTCGATCCAACTCGCACTCTCCTGACGTCGACGAGCTTCAACGCGACGCAACTTCGTCAGTGTTCGTCTGGACACGGGCGTCAAGTGCGCGTTGAGCCGGCGGCACGAAGATTCTCGTCAGACGCATAGACTAGTTCTCCGTGTCGCGCTCTTCGCCGTGCGCGACTACTGATAGCGAAACAATTCGTAAACATCGCATCGCAAACATTTCTTATAACTGCATAGTCAAGTGAATGAAGCAGCTATCACACCTGTATTCGTAACATCTTTACACTTCCACCATCTCAGAACAACAAGTTTAAGTACTTGTGGTAATCCGCAAACCGTCGCGTGAACTTTCCAAAAGTCCGTTTACACAACATCGTGTTGCTGGCATGTGTTACATGTGCGTTCCATGTGCAATAAGCTAAACAATTTCAAGTGCGCATGCAAATGCGAGGGTGTTAATTCATCCTAATTTCAGCAAAGTCAAGTAAGCGGTAAGCGCACGTGCGTTCCTTAAGTCAATGTTTGATGCTTTCTCTTAGAACCTGATCATCCTCCCAAATGTTTAAAACATCTGCACTCTTGTAAATAACAACAAGCAGCTTCTTCTTTGATGTGTCTTGCTAGTTGAGAACTTCTTAACGCATTTAAAACGTAAGTGTACTGTGTTGCTGTCCCGTCATCGGATTATAGGATATAATAGGCCAATTACACTTTAACGACCAATTAGAGCTGCCAGCCAATGTATAGGTAAGGAAAACTACTCGCCTGGTATTACAAGCGCTATCGAAAAGTGTCACAGTGTGAATGAGTGCAGTTGGCTTACGAATGCACAATTGTAAACAAAATGTAAACAAACAGATTCTAATTATCGCAATTGAGTCAGACACAAACAAGTTGGAAGACCAACCCGACGCCCAGCAGGAGAAATGACAGTGAGGTGAAGTATTATCAACGAAAAATTGCGGCCGGCCGTTTGCTCCGATTGTCTGTCGTTATTCTTTCTTAATTTATGTTTCCGGTTGCTGGACGTCTCGCTACTCTCGTCTGCGTCCCAATGCTATGAATGTATGCGCAACGATAAATTCAATCTTTCAAACATTTTATTATCTCGTTGACGCGTGGATGAGCGCTGGAATAGTTTCGTAGTCGAAGTCGTCAAAGCAACGCAAGCAATAAATGTAATAATCAGAGCGTGCCTGACTTACTTTACCCTCATTCGTAATCTTGACCTAGGCAAGCGTTAAGATGGTTTGAGCTTGAGAGTTGAGGGGTACTTAAGTGTTGCAAAACGTGGTGTATGGCAACCAACACCTCATATTATTATTGGTCTCTTTTTGAAGGGTTTTCTCTGACGTCATCTGCCCAATCAATTATTCCAATGTTCGTATTTACTGCATTATTTGCATTACTATTTGCCACTGTCTGTTATATAATTAAGGTGGAAATTGCCATCTGTAGTGTGTCTTTCTGTGCCCCGAAATTCCGACGCAGCGACTGCTTCTTCATAGAATATCAGGCGCGATCATTGTTTTGAATTGCGCTGAAATTCTCGCGTTTTGCGTGCGAATTTTATTGGCGCGAGGTCGACAACTGCATTAGCACGATCATTGTTCGCAAGTCGTTTCGTCCTCTGTGCATTGTGCGTTCGTTTGGACGCGTCGTTTATCAGCTTTATCTTTGCAGCGGGCACCAGCACACAAGATGGCTGCGTTCCCAATAAGACTTGCTTTTAATTAACTTCACAGCTTATAACTCGCTCCGCTTCACAGTTCTATCATCATCAGCCTAATGAAGCGATTTATTCAAATATGCACGACTCATCTGCAAACATTCCGCTGTTGTTTAGACATTCCAATGTATTGAATGACAATGTTGGAAGATGCGAGCTTTGATAAATTGTTATTGAAATTGATTTTATTATTAGAAGGCGTACTCCTGTCCTTGCACGTAAAGTGGGCAAAATGTACAGCTGGACCACGCCAGAGTTATGAGTTACATGGCAAATGTAATGTGCGCATCCAGATATTTAAATTCGCATACGATTATAATGAAAATCACTTTTTAACAAATTCATTTCTAATTTATTTAAATATCATGCACATATTTTATTCCGTGCGGCGGCGAAAGAACTACGCAAGTGCAACTGCGGCGCATAACTAACGTACAGTTGATTTTTTGATGGTTTTAATTGCGTTTCAGGAGTGGAATTGATTTTTATATTATTTTGGTAAAGTAGATCGACAGTTAGGAGGCTTCTCTGCGAATGTACATATCTCTATGGCTTGGTAGTATAAAGGTATGTCATGAAGCAACGTGCAACTTTTCAGCAAACTATCAACTATGTAGTTTAAGCTTACATTAAGCTAGCACTCCTATGACTATAAACATTTCTTGCGTGTTTCCATGCTGTTTATTTATTTACACTTGAGTTTTACGTAAGTTTACGCCGATATTTTCACAAGTCTCTTCACCTGCCGACACTGTACGAAGTAATTCCGCAATTTATTTGATCAAAGTTTATTGCTTCATTATTAGTTTTATTAGTGCATCAGGCACACACGGGTGCGATATTTAATCTAATCCTTCTCCTTCTGTCATAATTGATTTATTGTATTTGTGTGCCAATTAGTCAATTACTTCTTGTTTTGCTCTTTACTTTTGTTGCCATCCGTTTCGCTTGTTTGCATTCTTTCTTGCCCGCTGTTTTATTTTCCGAACGATTTTCTCTGGAGCTTACTATTATTTCACCCTTGAGTCTATCGAGGCAAATTTCGTGTCTTGCGTGCTGCGCGCGAATAAGACGTGAATTCGATGGAAACACGTGAAGCAGACGTTTGTCGTGCGTCGACGCAATTACAATAATAAAGACAGCAGAAAACAACAAGCTAGAAGACAATTGCGCGACGGCCTGACCTTTCAGACTTATAATTAGAATTGGCATTAGAATACGACTGAGAAGAAGCGGAATTAGCCAATTTCTTAGATAAACATAATCGGATAAAGAGGAAGAAGCATTGTATAGTAAGGGTAGTGAAAATAATAAATTACTGCTTATATTAGGATTGAGGGTGTCATAAAAATAAAATTTGAAAAGGGTAGAGAACGTGTGGATGTAGAAGCATATAGAGTGCATTTACAGTGTGAGCGTTTTATTGAGAAGACAAGAATATATCTGATGTGAGGATAAGAAATGTAGACATTTTATAAGTATGAAGTATCGCATGCGTGCACATTTGCCGTGGGATGTTTTCTCAGATGGGTTGCTTCTTATGAATATCGTCAAGTGTTGCTGTATAGCACCTGTATGCGATGGTTGGCGTTGTTTTTTGTTTTGTTTTATAGAATAGGACAATTTTCCCAGAGAGCACGCTATGTTTTATATCTCACAGGGCTGTGCAGTGGTTGTATTGAACTACAGAATATTCTCTTGTTGGCGATATTTTTGAATTATTTTCGACAATTTTTATAAGGTTTATAAGAAGAGGCATAATATTTATTTTCACGTTCAAAATAATACAGAAGCAAGGATTTACTATAAAAGTATTAAAAGCTTTCATTTTATTTATGTTTGTACTTAATCTTTGCTTTCAATTAATTTGATTTATTATTCGTTCAGAATCAGCGATGCTGAAGCGAATATTCAACGAATATTGATGTTCCGTCCTAAAAGCTGCTACTTAATAGCCCTGATAATTGATGCTGCAACGTGTTACATTTTCGCGTTGTTCTTGATTGGGGATCAAAATTACGTTCCACGGAGAGACACCTTGGGCTTGGTCGAGAGGCAGAATTCCAGGAGGGAATTAGGTCCATCAAATCGCTGGTTTGTCTTCTTGGGGTTTTACCAGGACGCCAGCGTTCAAGAGGAGGTTCATAATCAGATTTTGTGGAGTTTTTCACAAGTACAATGATTAACAGTTGTTAAAGATTCTTGCATAATGAGTGCCTCGTAGTTTGTTATGCGATTAGCAACATTTTTGTGATATCTTGATTGACCATATATCCTATCTGGTTTTAATCTATCTGGTCTATCCTGGTTTTAATCGACAGCATCAATGTATTAGAATAGCATTAAGAAGTAATATTAATACTTGATTCAGTTATCATTAAACTATATCTAATACAACGTCAAATTTCAAGCCAATGGTAGTTTTATTTCGATCGGTTTTGCTTCGCGAGTTATTTACATAGCCGATTAGAGATGTGTTAACGTTATCATCGCGCTAATCTCTCTTACGCGTAATAAACTAATTGCCAACATAAACAGCACCAAATATCACCAAATAAATGCCAGTAGTGGATTGAATGGTTTGCATAGAATAAGTAGAATAGATGAAGTGATAAAATAGGCCAATATTTACATTTTCTGCTTTATATTCCGGCAGGCATATTTTTGGCTTGTTTGCAAATCGTGGAATATACGTTTGGAAAAAAAATTCTGGCGATGAAATATATCCCAGGACTTGTGTCACCTCTTCCGCATTTGCCTAATGCCGTTTGAGAGTGTGAAACTATGCAAAGCGGCGTGGTCTTCTTATAATTATTCATGAGTCTCACGATAAGAACTGCGGAAGGACAAGGGACGTATGCGTGGTGACCTGGGGCGAAGAACAAGGGGGCGCATGAGGAAGATCATCTTGCACAGATTAAAGGCCCAGGAAGACAAAAAAACTTGGTTGGATTTGTTCTTATTGAGGGCACGTTTTTAAGATGTTTGTTTATTTGATGATAATTCAAATTAGTTTTACAATTTTCTTATTGCACTTTACATATTTATGGGGAAATGAAAGTCCATGCTTGATTTTTAATTATAGATGTTGGATGATGGGATACATGGATAAGGATGAAATAAATGAATTGGGCGTTATAAGTTGACTTATTTGTTTCTTATCTAACTTGTTTGCATTTTTCTGGGGTGGTTTACTTCAAAGTATCCTAACACGTCTAGTAAAAATAAAAAATGTGTGAACTATAATTTTAAACAACTGAAGGAGAGTACAAGAAAAGTACAACTTTTTTTGAGAGCAATATAATACTGACTCGGAATTATGATTTTCCTCTTATTATAAAAATTGTTTGGAAGCACCCAGGATACGTCTTTTGTATTCTGGGATATGTCGATTGTCTTCTCAAATCTTGCCTTTCTCATAATATTGCATTATGATCCTTTCTCATCACCATCTTTGTAACTTTCCATGTTTCGATCAGTGCTTGCTCGCGCCCGCGTCTTCATCCAACCAGTAGTCTTGTCTTGCCTGTGGCAAATTTAGCGGAATTAATATTTCGCCTGCGGTAACATTATCCTTTGGACAAAGGACGCAAGCCTTGAGGCGGCGCTATCCTCTGACGCAATTATCTCCGTATCTCTCATCAGTCAAACTGCCGCTTTGGGCGTCTGTTAATTATCGCCAGCAGGCGTGGGACTAACTTCATCTGTTATAACTGATATAAAACGAATTACAATTATTATATAATTGGATCAACCGCCTCGGTACTACACCTTGGCAATGTGCTGGCTTGCAAGTCAGCAGAACGCAGGTCACAGGTTCATATTCTGCCAGCACCTCTGTTGGGAGCATTGCTAGGTCTGCGTAGTGGTGGGAGGTCCAGTACGGTGTTGGTCTATTGCCGACATGGGTAGCAGTACGTTCACAATCACACACCATGAAACCCTACACGCGGTAGGTATACGGGTCCAAAAGGGATTACGAATAATGATGATGGTAATTGGGTTATTGCCTGCATCAATTCGAATTCCCTGCGCGATGCGTGATAAGATACCACTATGACAAGGCAAATAAATTTGGTCGCGATTGGATTGTGCGCTACCACATTACTGGTGGCAGTTGATCTGGTAGTTGATAGGCTGGCTTTAGCTTAATTTGACTAAACATACGAATATTCAAATAGAATTGCGTGTAATGGAAAATAACGTCCTCTCTTTCCTTGACAGCTTCACATTTTATTAATAGACGTGCGAATCGGTTAGCATGCTTGTGATTATGATTGCTATATTGTCATCGACACACAATTCACGTGTTAATGTCAAATCTAGATAAGATAATATAATGTAAAGAGGCGCTACAAAATGAAGATATTTTATGTTGCATGATGATGGCAGCCACTTTATTCTGCTGCCACCTTCATGCTTAGTTTTCATTTAATTCTTGTGTATTTTTTTTTTTGGTGGCGGTTTAGTTTAAACTGACCTGAACTACTACAAGTTCAAAGATTGGTAGATTTCACCTAGTTTCAAATATATGAAGAAGAGTAGAGTAAAAATACAATAAGCGCTTTTGAAATTGGTTGGTCATTTGGAAAATTTTCTACAAACGTTTTTTCATTCTGTCACTTTTCTATTGCCTTATCATCATACATTGTCATCTTCATTGTATTGCATGCATGATAAGGCTGAAAATTGAAAAATGTTTGCTTAATTGATTTTTCTTTTTCAACGGAAGAATGAAATATTTGTTAAGTAGAAATAGTTTTATGAAGAATTTATTATGCATTTTGAATGATTTCCAGAAAACAGAGTTTTTTGTCATATCGCATTGCCTATTTTTCTTTTAATAATAATGTTAAATCTAGTTAAGTTAATTATCAATTATACCACTGATATTTTATCTTGCATTGAGTAAACAATTTGTCCAGACAGGATTAAAAATGTCGTTGATGGTGGCAGCGCCAAGGAAAATACGCGTAATTGCCTCAAATTGATATTTCACGCGGGCTGCATTTAGTTATGTTAATTTCTTCGCCGTTCAAAGTATCGATTGATGTTTATTTTTAAATTTAATCCAAACAAAAACACTCCGGATGTGGCACACATTTTGCTTTGATCTGTTATTCTTAATTCTTCCGCAAAAACGCAACACATTGGGAGAAAAAACCTAAATAAGTTATGGCAATGAAGAACAACGCAGCAATGTGTTTTCATATAATTTGCTTGTGAGTATGAATGAATGACATTGATGTATACATATTTCATTTAATTTTCTTACCTCACAATTCCATTATATTCTGTTTATTTTTTCTCACTGTTGTTCCCACAGCTGTGTTTGGTTGACTCCCATCCTCCCGCCCTGGAATAACATCAACATGCGCGTATGTAATTAAATTAAAAATTACACTGGTCCCGCATTTCAGCACCACATTTGACTAAAAGCCAGGTGAAAATGCGCGTAGGAAACTAAGGTGCTTTTCAGCTCTTCAGCGTATTGCGCCCACACAATTGTGGACGTTGCGTACAAGTTTGCATCAATTAATATAATGAAAACTTGGCGCATCCCGTACTAATGCTAATTAGCGGTGGTACTAATTGAGATGCGGTTTAAAGCACCTACAACTTCCTACACGTTGCTGAGGTCACTTCACTTGAATTCTATCACATGCGCATGAAATCAATAATTATGCAGGTAATAAACGGATTGGTTGGGTTTGTAAATTTCGTTGCTATCTTCTGCTTTAATTGGCGACAAGACACGCCGCGTCTCAATTAAGCACGTAATGCAATAAGAAGTAGCAATGGCCGCTGGCGAAATATCCATATGCGTGATGTGCTAGCTTGTTGGCGAAATGTGCACGCCTGGAATAGACTGCATTGTTTGCTATCTTGTTTGCGGCGCGACGGCATTGTGTGCCCTGGCAATTAAGTTTCATAAATCAATTAGTCCAGTCAGTGGCTATTTTCGTCTGGATATAAAGAGGTGATTGATCGCAGCGAGTGCGCTGTGTTGGGTGTTTTTATTGCAAACAATTGACATTTTCATCAATTGTCTCTATCGGATACTGCAATTTACTACAAGTATCATGTGCAAAATGTGTTGATATT
>JAODGC010000010.1:3558789-3571680 GCA_027574925.1 Ecitoglossa quadriceps
CACCCTTTGTTTATTGTGTGATCTGTACGATGAATTATGTTTGTACGACTTTCAACTAGGTGTCAAGATATATCGTTAAAATTGAAAGATTGAAAAGTAGCGATCGGATAGATTTATACTGAACGTCCTGACGCAGGATCCTGCAATTTCTAGCTGGAAGAGTAGCGGTAGCAAAACTTCAACTAACGTTGTTAGCTGTAGTTTTCGAGGAAGTAAAGTTAAATGACATTCGACAAATATTGTTCGCTAGTTAGCACCAGTTGTAACTATTTAAGCATATGTAGATTGTTTGAAGGACTTGTGCGCGGTATTTCATGTTCTTGAGGTCACTTAGTTCCCAATTGTTTTTAATGAAGCGTATTGAACTGCATGGAAAGCTATTGGAGGTCTGGGTATTTTACATGTATGCCACCGTAGCGTAAAATCTATGCCAAACGGACGTGGTTCTGATAATCCAGTTCTTTTTGTTGCAATTTGTTTGCCATGGTTTTGCAATGAAAATCTTCCTGCTTTTATGACTGAGCGGTTATTTCACGAATCATTTGGTTGAGTAGACCTATTGCTCGAGGACTGAAAGTCATGCGTTCACTCAAATGTTTTCCTCCAGATAATTTAATTGATTAATTGAAATGAATACTTGTTGGCCTCTTCGTGTTTGTGGCCTTTGTAGAGTGTTTCATTGCGATCTTTTTGAAGTAAAGCGATTAATTGCAAAGCTCTTCATTGAAAATTTGTAAATTGCGTTTAATTGAATTGTTTAGGAATTTGTGGTGATTAAACCGAAGTAAGAATTATGTTTTAAAGTTATCAGATTCTTTGGTTTCGAAGTAATAAAAACGTCAGCACTAATTTGGGAAGTTGGGTTGGGGTATTGTTGTATCTACAAGCAACTCTGAAATATAATCGATTCTTGATAGACAGCTCGAGTCTACCAACATATTATCGTGGATGGTATTTACTGAGGCGCTTTGCATTTTAATTAAGCTTAAACATGCTTATGTGTGCGCGCACCGTAACGAATAAATCGTATCACACGCATCGGGAACAAAAGCGCGAGCGCATTTAATGCAAATTACGATTAGTGCGGGCTGGACATTGTCGATATGATTATGTCATTAATCCTATTTATATACTGCCGATTAATGCATATTATTATTCCTTCAAATCTACTACATTCACATAAATATCTATGTACTGCTTACATTTACTCTTCATTTATGAATTGATTGTGTTTTATTGTATCGTAATTGTAAATTGTTGACAATTTTGTAATTTAGGCCATGTGTTTAGGTGAAATGAATATTTTCACTTTCCCGTCATCAAGGATCAATGTTATCACATTGTAAATACAACGAATTATTGTGCTTGTGGTTATATATCATGTTTGTTCGTATTCATCCAACATGGTCTATGTTTACGTAGGACGATGCTGCGTAATTTATCGAGATTCATGGTAATGACCTAATCAATCAAACGCTGCCTCTGCTTGAATGCTCGTTGTTACACACTCGACACAAGCCAATACTATATTATAATTCATGACGAGCTTGGGGAAGATTGTGGCATAGCTGTGAATAAATATATGAATAACCATTGGATAATTTTTGATTTGTTTCCTCTCTAAATTAATTAGCTCGCAGAGATTGATTTTGTTGGTTGCACTTCTTGCATTGAGATTTCTATGGTGTACGGTGTTCGATGTCTTGCGTTTAATAAAGCTCATAGTTAGCTCTAGTTATCCCGAAACTAGAACGTGCGTACGTTGTGCGCCGTCTTTGCACCGCCTTTTCACCGCCAGCATCACGCGCCAGCTCCAGTTGTGTGCAGCATCTCGCGCACGCAATCAATAACTCACTTCTGTTTTGTTTACGACACCGCGGCGTGGCGGCTTGCAGGATGTGTTTTGTGTCGATTTCAAGTAGCCGTGTGCACGAGGTGCGGTGTGAATGCGTAGAGAGTAGAGTGCTCAAACTGCTTGCAGGAAAGAGCATGCAGGGTGGCGGGTAGACGTGCAGTGAGAGTGGCAAATCTCATTTGGTACATGACGCCTCGACATTCCGAATACATATATTATATAAAATGTACGTATGTAATGCGAGTGTTTACAACTTGTATTGCAGGAAGGAGGAATCTTTTTTTGATGGGGAACATATTATTTTGGGGATTTACAGCAATAGAAAAATTATCTAATTCCGGTTTTTTTTATTTCATTTTTTTTTTTTTAGAAGCGAGTTAGTTTCCAGTCCAATTCTTTTAATGTTAATAACGTTTGTTAAATCTACTCAATCATTTCTTTGATATATTTAGTTGGTTACTTCTTAAATCTGCCTATTTGAGAAGCCCCAATGAAATTTATTATGAGCTTTATATTTACTTGGGCTACTCTCTCGATTAATATCTGCCATTTTGTATAAATATATGGCTTATTTTATGCCGATATTTACAACATGTCACTGTCAACCTACTAACATTTATTTCACTTTTTCTAGTAGAGGTTTATATATGTATATAAAAGTGAAAAGAACAAATTGCTTGTTTCCTGCTGGGAAATTAATTGATGGGATTTTATTTTGAAAGTAATTATTTCAAGGTTGCGGTAATAATATTCATGCAGCTTTTCGTATTCTAATATTGAAGGATATATTAATTTGCAATTAATTTTAATGCTGAAAGTTATGACATTAAGTTTCGTCTTGGTTCATAATTTTGTTTTTCTCTAATTGTAATTTTCACGTTTATTTCACAGGTAATTAAATTATTAAATAATCATTGTTTATTCTTATATTAAAAATCGTTTTAAAGCAAAAGAATGCAAATATTACAGCATTCTTTTGCGTCGATTTCGATTAGTTTCCCATATTTGTATACATTAAATTGAAATTACTCGAATGCACCATGTTTTTTTTAGGAACTTTGAAGAGGGACTTTTTTTAAAACAATATTAGATTTGTTATTATTATGTTATTTCAGTTTTTGTATGCCTGAGTACATAAAAAACACTTATCTTGTAATTGCGCAGAGATTTAGAATAAATCGGTGTGTGCACCTTTGGTTTTTGTTGGCTAGATTTTAATCTTTTGATGGTCAATTTCCATTATAAAGCATTACAACACCCTTATAATCCACGTTATAAACGGATTACGTTGGCCGGATAAATCTTTTTCCACATTTCGCGTGACAAAGCACGCCAAGCCCTGCCAATTTCTTTTCCTCGCATTTCTATCGCCATGATCACATTTTCATCAAAATAGGGTACAGGGATGAAGATGAGGGATGATATGAATTTGTATATTTTAGGTCTTTTGGGATGAAGGGCCTTGCATGAATTTTGGATCGGGTTTACAGCATTATAGACACACTTTCGACTCTAAAACGCAGCTAGTCTCAGGCGGGTTTATATTCGGTTATTCTTATTTATTTATAATATTTGATGCATTTTTTTTAGAAAATAATTTATTATACAAGTGCAGCAATAACGTGACGGTTGTTGTGTTTGACCTAGTTTTATTATTATAGCACTTTGTTGGAACATATAGTTCACACATTTTTACCCTAAAAAGTAATATAAAATGACGTGTTACTATCGGCACACTATCCTGAACACGCAACCCTATTTTCCATTCTTTCTTTCTTTCATTCTCTCTCAATAAAGGGAAGTACAATGGGAAAGTGTTGTGTCTGTTTGGTGATAATGGAAAACGTGATCGGCTAGGAATTTTATAGATGGCATTTGATTCATTTTAAAATCGCTAAATAGTTTTCAGTGGGATTCTGGAGTATAGCATTTTTAATCATCGAAGGAGTAAAGTATTTGCATTTCGGTACTTTAATTGGTGTCGACACATTGGGAATCATAGTGAAGTGTGAATGAAATTCATATTCTTAACTGCTTTATTATTATTTTATTGAGTTGTGTAAATGTTGTGATTATAATCGTTTGTGTGAATGAAATCTCAGTTAGAACTATGATTGCGTTATAGATTTTATGAGCTTCAAGGGCTTTCGAATTCTTTATGAAGTTGACATTGTTCAGAACGGGTCACATGTTTTTTAACAGAACAACGTCAATGGGATTGTTTGCGCAATATTAAATTTACTTCATCCATAAATTAATTTGTGAAACAACACAATTTATTAACACATTTAATAACTCTCACATTATTTATATCCCAAGATCCCAGCTCTGAAACTTTCTACGAAATCTTCTGCATCGATGGTTTTTGCCAATCAACAGCGATAATTTATTCGATGCAAAATTTGCTTTGAACTAAAAGTCTTTGGCAGTCATGTTGCTATCAATATTTACTCACAATTAAAAATGTTAATATACTCTGCATTAATTAAATTCACTTAATATTGCGTTGGGATTAAAATCAACATTCATTAGTACTTATACAGGAATTAAATTCATTAAGCATTCTGGAGATATTGAAGGATATGAAGCAAATAGCAGTGGTCGGAATTATTTTGTACTTTATATATCGTCGTTCGTTCTGAATTCATTCTTATGTTTATTCGTCACTGGTTCGTACATTGCAGTTGAGTGGAGTGAAGATGGCAGAATGGAGATTACGTTTAGTGCAATGGCAATGTGTGTACCTGGGCAGGTGCAAGTTACTTCTGCGAGACGGCCTTTGCTGGCATGCGGGCACGCGCGCCGATGGAATGCAAAGGTCTTCAAGGTAGTCTGGTAGGATCAGTCGTTGCACTCGCTGGATATGCTGCAGCGATTGAGAAGATCACTCTGTAACAACAGCTAAACAACAACAACCAGGAGATAGACAAAGATATAGAAGTGTACTTGATTCTTCGAAAATTACCTCTACTGATTACAATCAGCAGAATACCAATTATATGTATAGTTTTTAGGAGTTGACTGTGAGTTGTTTTGTTGAATTTTGGTAATATTTGTTTCTTCTATCAAGTGCAAATATCTCTAAAGTTATTTAATAGTTGCGTTGAAGTTATTACGATTTATTTGTGTTTTAATTAGTCAGGTGATTAACAAATATCCACGACTCATTTACTCACATGTTTTATCTAGTCACATCAAATATTCTGAGAAATCAAACAGTGCAAGCAAAGTCCATAAAAGCTGCTCACTTCTTTATCCAAAAATTTATGTTGATATTGAACTCATTCTATGTGTTAGTTAATTGCTAACCATTAGCAATTTAATAATCTTTAATATATTAACATCCCACACTTTATGCACTCAATCTGCTCCTTTTAAAGCGTAGATATATTCTTGAAGCTTGTAAATGGTGGAGGCGCTTAAAATCATTTTCATCTCATTTATCGCGTTTTTAAAACACATCATTTTTTTATAATCTACTTTTGTGTACACATTTGGAATCTCTTAGAGAATATTTAATAGAGCAACTCTTTTATTTTGATTTAGCTGCCTTTTAAGCAATTTTAAAATTTAAGTTCATCTGAATCGCGCCTTCAGACTTTTCAACAAAATTAGAAAGCCTTTTGTTTGGGATATAGTTTACGCATTGCTTTTATTTTTGATTCTCGATATCTTTAAGAAATTCAATTGAGTTCTATCCAAATGTAGATTGGAAGACGGTGTATGCGGAAAGACATAGCGCAGGATTGAAAACGATGGAAGGACTGGAAGGAATGAGAGGTATACAAACAAAAATGCAGCTGAAAGAATCAAATTTTACTGAGAGTATTGTTAGGCCAGCTTAAATCACAATATTTAATTAAACTTTTTAATTTTCAGCTCGATTGTTTTAGTTTTTTTCAGTGAGAGTTTAATTAAGATGATTTGCTTTTAAAAGCAGAAATTAAGGACCAATATAAAGTTCTATTTTTATCTATGATTTATGATGTTATGCTATTTTTAGTCAAAAGCTATCTCACTAGTTGACTGTGTTGACTGTTAAAATGTCCAAACCAACCTTCTGTTTCCGCCTAAATAAAACACTCTTCAATTTTTCGAAGGAAGCAACCAGACTGCAGAAAACCCGCAAGTAGATTATTTTAAAAACTCCAACAGGATTTGTTCAGCATGAAAATAAGCTGCGCTTTACTAACCATCCCTATTGTCCGGAAAAAGATGGAAAATCAATACCATTTCATGAGCTTCATTTTGTTACCGTTCACGCACCCGCTGCCCACATTAAACATCAGCTATCATTAGGTTTAGAAAGTAAACAATAAAGGCGAGGATTTTGCTTTAAAATAGAATTACATGGACAATTTACATGCAGTTGTCAATTGACGCAATTTATTAATTTACAGCTAGTAATGATTTACATAAGCTAGTGGAATTAACAATACGTTGCATCTCGTAAATTTAAGGAGCAAAGGGCACACAATTTTATGATGACATTTTAATGATACTTTATTCTCCTTAGTTTAATTTTAATATTGAATAGGCTGTGTAATGTGAAATTGAGATTTGTCATTTTACTGCCACATTAAATTAAAAAGCCGCGTTATAGTTAAAAGCGTGCGAAAGTCCGCATCCTCGCGAACAAATGGTCCAGCTATCCGATGGCCAGTGGTGGAAAATCGAGTACGGTGTCAATCTATAACCAGGATGGATGGGTAGCAGTATGCTTACAATCTCACACTACGAAACCCTACACTTGCCATACCGATACCAAACCGATAGGAATAATAATTAGTTGGATGATTAGTAATACAGAATCTGTATGATTTATTTGAAGGATTTATTTTTTCCAGAAATATTCTAACTGAATGCCTATAGTAGGAGATGGAATGATTACTACTTATTTTTCTCTTTTGTCAATGGGTGAAAGTGCACTTGATAGGAAGTCGAGGGCTTAGTTGATTTTTCTGAATTTTTGCATTTTCAAACATCGCCCTTGTGATATCAGGTGGAGCAGATCATTAAAGTTGACCTTCACGGCATTGTGCTCGCATCATAAATAAGTGGGTGGTTGAGGTGGATTGTGGAAAACTGTCAATTGCATCGTTTTCTACTAGAGTTGTGGTAATTGTCTTGTTAGCATTATTGCAATATGTACTTCTGGGTATAAACTCCTTTTTTTGTTAGCTTTGCACAAAAATTGAATTGTCATTATTATGGAATGGGTTGACAGTTTTAATCTTTCAATTGCACATATTTGAAGTGAATGGTTGAGTTGCTTTATGTTTTTCAGAAGTGCAGTTAAATCATATTTTGTAGATAAGTTTTTAAAATGGCCCTCTGGTGATAAAAAAAATTATTTCTTCATAAAAACAAACTTTTTCGGCACAATTTTAAAACCATAGTATTAAAATAGAGAAAAATATAGGATTCTCTGGAAATTGGAGGAAACTAAACGAAAATAGATTACAAATTTTTTCCATTAGTAAGCTACATTAATCATATTTTTACATCAACATTCAGCCGTGCTAGTCATTTCAAATCGCATTATGAAGAGGACAAGCAATATTTCATCATGTGTGTGTGATTCTGCAAAATTCAATTCTAAGGTTATGTCTGCGTTTACTCTATTCGGGCAGGATGTACTGTAACAATGCCAAAAGTCGGAATCAAACTGTGCAAAATAATATTTGCTTTACCCGTTGACGTGTATCCCAATCTGGGTGAAATGGGAAAATGGGGCGGGTAATCTAGCTAACGAGTCGGGGTGGAAGTTTTACGTGCTAACTTTCTTTCGTCCAGTTCTTTTTAGTGGATCGGATTTTTTGAGTTCTCTTTTATATAAATACGGCTGGGGGTGCTTTACGGCTTTTAAAGCTTAACGGTGCCTTACAACTTTGTTTAAAGTTTACTTTTGGCTGTTTGTGCAGAGGGGAAGAGAGTTCACGCCGTAGGGTTTGATATTTATTAAGTAATATCAGTTGACAGCCAATTCAAAGCAAACGTAGCATAAGGTATACAGATTTACCATGAACTTCAATAATATATTAACGCAGGTAACGTATAGGAATGTAAATTTTTATTTGAAATTAATTGAATGACAATTAGTAGAGTTTCAGAAAATGAAATTTTAGTAGTCACTGCAGTACATTCTTAGTTGATCTTACAAAAGGCTTATTTCTAGATAGTTTTACTATAGTTCAATAATTAAGGCGTAGTACTGTTTTCCTGAAAAGAATTTTTAAAAAACTAATTCTGACGAATTCTCACCTGATTTATGTTGGTACACTTGTTGAGTTGGCATTTTTGACTTCATCCGCCGAACGAAGCTGAAATGGACGCAAGAGTAAAAACATTGTTTTTTGTGTTTACAGGTTTCAGTTTACGTTTGTGGCGCTTAGCTTTGCTAGTATATCGACTGGGACGAAGCTTCTTCAAAAAGCATACCCGCTAGGACGATTTGAAAAAATATTTCTGAGAAAATTCGGAATGTTTCAGCAGTGATATGTAGGTTTAAATGGTTTTTGTTTTATGAGGATTATAAAAAAAAAAAAAAACCGTGAACCAGGCTCAGTGTAAATCATGCCTGATTAACTCATTCAATTAAAATGTTTGAAACTAATTCGATCCGTTCGCATGGCTATAAAACGAAGCCGTAATTCCATTTTGCGATCCAGTCACGGGCAATTTATCCGGAAATCGAAACCATATTAAAAGGATGTCAATCCAGTTACTCGCATTTGCACACTACACAAATTCATTATGCATTACAACCGTACATAAATCCATACGTGTTGAACAATAGCCGCGGACGGTGTTCACAATACTCTCAATCGATTTAAGCCATGCCACGTCGAATTTGCAATCCGCGATTAAATCCGGTTACGCGAACAATTTGCGTACGTTTACTCGAAACAGTCGTGGTGGTGACGTGCCCCAAGTTGTTATAATTGAGTCTTGTACGGTTTCCGTCATTGCTTTGCGTCGAGGAGCATCAGGATATATGGACCGCATCGGATTGAGAGAGTGTCTTGCTGCATTAACTGCACAATTCAATTGCACACTGCAATAACTGCATTATTGCGGATTATGTCGGAATTATAGTAGGTGATTGTGGAAAGTATTTAGGACATTTTAAATCTTCAAATACCCAAATAATTCTAATCATTTGGATCAATTTTTCATTCATTTTGAAGGGCAGATTTCTCCTTCTAATCTTACTTCCTGTCAATCTTATGTATCCCTACTGCGTGAATAATTAATTATTTGTTGTTTACTTGAAATGTAGTTGCTGAGCTGCATACAGTCTAATTGCGTGCATGTCAAACAAGTGCCAGTTTGCATTTTAAGGGAAGATCAATTATCATTATGAAATATTTATAAACACGCGAGTTCCAAATACAAGGCCATGCAGCTATCTGGATAGGTCTAATATCGATAAACAACACTTTTATTGTTGTATTTCTATTCCTAGGTCTGTTTGATTCCTAGAGTTTACTGAAATTGCACTTTTCCCAAAGCTATCACCATCAATATTCCGTCATTATTTTACCCAAGGGTCATGGATGGGGGATGTGTAATTAAGCGTGTAGGTGGTCGAAGGTGAGAGCAAGAGTAGTGTTTGCGTTTGCAACCTGTTTGTGCTGCTGCCATTTGTTATTCTCGATATTTCCCTGCGTAGGCTTGTTGCCCTCCTGCATTCGTAATGGTGTGTGCTGCGTGTGCGATTAAATTTTCATCCGCACGCTTTTTAACATGTCGGACCGTTTCGTAATGCATTTATAAACAAATGATTAAATATGCATTGTGGTGGGTTATTGGTGGAATCCATTAAAAAGTTTTAGTGGATAGGGATGCTGGGGACGATGCTGGGATGTTACAGAGTGTCAAGTGAACAGGAAAGAGTGGAAATAAAAAAGGGATTAAGAGAATGACGTTTAGTTCTATTTATTTGTTGTGTTGGCTGCATGCAATGATTTGTCATAAAGACATTTCTTTATGACAGCCGTGCTTTGGACCAATGCAACTTGGTCGGGGATGGTTATTAATTCTATTCAGGTTTCAACTTGGAACTAGTATTATTTGGAAAGTGTTTATTTGAAATTTTGAACAAGTTATTTGCATTGGAATTGGATATGGATTAGTTTTAATAGGAACTTTTTATTATTTGGCTTATTCTCTAGGGGATGATGGCTTTTTTGAATATGGAAAGCATCTATACTAAAATATTTACAAACGCAATGAAATCAAGAATAAATTATATGCCCATATCATCAAACACAATTTAACCACTTTAAAACCAATTTTAATGCATTACATTTTTCCCCATTTCTTTTCTGGTAGATCAGTTTATTATTTAAAGGAACAATGATTATTGAATTTATTTAATTTAAATTAAAACATTTAAATATGATTGTGTTGTCTAATTGATATAACTTACTATGGAAAATTCGTCATAGAGGGGAACCTTTTCAGGTAGATTAACAGTAGTTGCGTCATGTTATATATAATTAGAAGCACTCTCAACTATTACTATATGTTAATTTAATTAGATTAAAAATTTATTACTGTATGACTAGATTTTAAGTGTTGTAATAAACGCACTGAAAATCGCGGAAGAAAATTTTTTAGAGGAAAATTCAAACAATTGGTACTGTACATTATAGCGTAAGAGCTGATCTATTGCATATGCTTACTTAAATATATTTGTGGTAATTAGTAATAACTCGTATTTAATTTTAAAATTAACTTTTTTTTTAGTTTCGCAAACTATGTGTGAGAAAATTGGAAATAACTGAAAAACTACTTGAGTTAGATTATTGATATCTTATTTTATAGCCAAGGAGATAGTAGCCAAAGAGATTAATTGATGTAACTCAATTACTTCGATCTTAATTAATAATACCCTAAAATTGAGGTTGAATTTAACTTAGTTCTTATATTTTGAATCACATGTTTCAGAGAATTAGCTCTATCGGGAAAATCGATAGGATTAGGAAGATGTTACGTATTTTATTTTATAGCTGAAGGGATATTCTACCCGCCAATGTTGCTTAATTAGTTTTAACTTAATTAGCAATATAAAAACTTAAGAAAAAATAGTACCAATTAGTACTGCGCTTTAACTGGAAAGCTGATAGGCACAGATTAATCATTTGAACTTCATCTTGTAGCTAAAGAGTTTCTCTATCATTAGATATTACTTAATTACTTCGATCTTAATTAGAATCGCCTTAACACTGAGGTCAAAATTGAACATTTTTTTAACTTTTGACAAACACGGGTTTCAAAGTAGGTTTTAGCACAAAAATTGTTTGGATGGATCATTCATATATGTTTTATTTTATAGTCAAGGAGTTTTTCTATTAAATTGCGTTAATTAATAATTCCCAATTTTAGTTAAAGTATTCGAAAATTTAGTTCTAACTTGTATTTTTTTGTAATTTTTTACACTTTTAGTGCATTTTTTGCATTGACAAGTTGTTTATGTAAGTTTATTCAAATATTGATTTGGTACGACATCAGATGCAATAAAATAGAAAATATCACTTTAAAAACTTTGTAATATTTTTTAATATTTTTAAGGTAACTGTGAATATGTTTTGGTTGTGTTCGTTTTTCGTATTTGATATTTCATGTGTCGAGCGTCAACCAAACGAGGCAAATACATGTACATACCTCCTACTATATTCTGCGTTCCTAATAAATGTTGAGAAATTCTACAAACATAAAATTATGTGTAATATTTACATGTACTTTCTGAACTTTATCTCAGGCTGACAAAATATATTGGGAGGAATTTGTTCAGTTTTTCTCGACGCTATTCTTGAATCAAACACGTCTTAATATTTTCTGTATGCCTGATACCAAGTTCACAAATTACATGTAATATTAAACATTATTTAGAATTTGCAGAATTTCTCAACATTTATTAGGATTGCAGAATATATTAGGAGGTAAGCGGTTTTTGATCGCGCCTGACACTTCATGAAATAGGAAATGCAATATTTGTATCTCTAGATAATGAACATTATTGCAGGATTTGCAATAAGCTTAATATTATTTTCTTTCTTTACAATTTACTGTATACCAATAGCTGAATAGACATAAAAACATACAAGTAGATTTTAAAGCATAGAATGGACCCACCAAAAATAAATTTGTGTATTAATAAGGAAGAAAACACCCAAAAACACTTTTATTTTTGCACAAAGTATGATTACTGCTATCAAAATCATTCAACCTACTTCACATAGTGGTAATGTTACCAGGCAACGTTCGTTGTCCTCAATGACGATGTCCTAACCACGTTTCTCATTGTCCCAACATTGCGGTGGGAAATAAAGCATTATGAATATTTACTGCAGTTGCACTTCTCTAATTACTAAGAACCTAACCTGTACTGTACTACAAACATACCTAAAACACATACAGAATATTTTCTAATGGCGTTAAAATAAATTGATTATAATACTTACGCTTGTTATATTTAAAACAAAACGGTATTTGAAATAACAAAACATAATTTATTGATTAACAGAAGAAAGATAATCATTATCACTCTCTTCGAATTTATAATCCTGCCACCGTTAAACTCAGAAGAACCATAATCTTTTATTATTTGTAAACATTATGTTCTCTGGCATATAACCAGTGCATTGCGTTAAAGCATTTATAAAAGCCTCCACTAGATATGTGAAGATAATAATTGTTTAGTTTAATATACAAATTGTAATCTAATTCTTCGCAGACTTTAGTAATAGACACACATTACAGAGATGTAGCACATGTAAAAGTAAACAACAACAAACTAACATGCAACAAAATAAGAATTCGCTAGAATTGAATATTTTGATTTTTTGGTTAATACACATTCAACCTGATTAAGCAATTGCATTGACTGGAAGAGCAAATCTGCTTCTATTGCGATATATGCTTAAATTATGTCCGAGGTCAATTAGGGCACCTTAATTTAACTTTAAGAACGTGCCAAAAAGGTGTTTATAATATCAAATTTTTAATTAGTCTCAAAGTGAATATTA
>JAODGC010000010.1:3571780-3591886 GCA_027574925.1 Ecitoglossa quadriceps
CCTTAATTTAACTTTAAGAACGTGCCAAAAAGGTGTTTATAATATCAAATTTTTAATTAGTCTCAAAGTGAATATTACACACTTTGTGACCACAAACACATTTTTTTTTTTTGAATTAGTAGTTAGTGGTTGGATATGTGGGTCATTTTTTTGTTGGGGGATGAGTATTTCGGAGAGATTGGATTAAGATAATAACTATAGAGGTTTGAGGATTGTTGGGTGTACTCATTGGCTAGTTCTGGATTTTTTATTTCATGTTTATGTAGACATTCTCTTTGATATCAAAGTGTTCATTGTCTGATTTTAAAATTGATAGAGTTGTTTTTATGTTGTTGCTGGCATTTGAATATTTTATTAAGTAGTATGCAAATAGGGAGTAATAAGTGTGGAGGTCTTTGAGGGCGCATGTATGTTCTTTGCCTCTAACATGCAGTATGTATGTGACTGGACATGGATTACATGATTATTTATTGATTCCACTACGTTTGTGAATTTTGATGAATTTAGTTTTGTTAATTAGTTTAAAAAGTTTGTTATTGACTCGTAATGCATCTTTCTCATTTAATTATCTGAAGACTCTCGTTTTTTTGAGGTTGTGTTGTTCAGTATATGTAAAAGTTAGAAGTTTTCTGGAGATTGTTGTTTTAATGAAGATAAAATTAAAACAATCAACCTGAAGATGGCAACATGCTGAAAACATCATCAAATATGAAAATAACATTAAATATTTAGTGTCAAAATGAACTCATCTCAATACAATGAACATCAAACATTTTGTGACCCAGATCACCGAAGGGTCCATTGATTTCTATAATCGTCTTGTTGTAAATGCCAGGATTTTATGTAACCAAATTAACTTTACATACTTTAAAACGCCCAACGGTAGTGTTTGTTTAGTTGTGAGCAATAAAATTAAAGAAATTCCTCATTGAGCGCGTTTGGTGCGCTTTCGTCCAGAGGGTACCAACCGATGTGCTAACCGGAGATTAGGAAGCCCGCATGGTTGCCATGGACGCTAGCGAGAGCGACGACGTGACGTCAAGACTCGACGTCGCGGCGCCTACCGCCGCCGCCGCCTTCACCATCGCGAATTCCAGGCATATGCTGATCTGGGACATTGTATCGACATTGTTCATTTTCAACGACATTTCAACTGCTCACACGCACGCATTTACAATCTCACAAATGCAGAAACGCATTAGGTAACTTTCCAATACTCGATAAAGAGCAGACGTGGCATAAATTCGATTTTTAATTCGCTCTGACCGATCATGAAACATTTCTATTATTATTACCGCTTCCGTCACATTGGCGTGTCAACTGTTCCGTAAACTGGTCATACTGTTATCAGCATTAACCCCACACTGTTTGCATTTCGTTGGGCATAGTCCCAATGACAATCAACACGCTGTATACAATATTCACGCTTATGAATACCACATTTGATCGACAGCGTGCTCGTCGCTGAGATTTGAACGCATTGTGACTCGTTGAATTGAACGAAGGCGTCTATCATGTTGCTACCGACTTCTCCGGGTTTCCCAGTGTCGAGGCGGAAAATTATTCATATCGAGAATGACGTGTGTGTTCTATGATTCAACATGGTTAAACTTTGATTTCAAAATTTTTTTTTTCTTTGACGCATTCTGGAGAAAGTGAAGATACTTTTATACATAACAGTATTACCTTAAATATCTTAGGTTACATCCCCTTTCATAGTACTTAGATTTTAGTTTAAAGTAATCTAATAGGGTTTGAAATTCAATTTGTAACGTACTTAAATTTCCACTTCATTGAACTATTTCTCCCTCGATTCCTTTTTTATCCAACCGATATCCGCTTGGCAAGTTGATTTTCGTATTTTGTTCTTTCAGTTTCCTTTAGTCCACCCCCAACGTTTTTGTCACTCAGTTATGAAGAGTAGCATTGACATCGATAAAACATGTTTGCCTATGTTACACTGAGAAAAACATTTGAAAAAAGCAACATTGTCTCGAGTAGGTAGAAAATTAGGAAAATCAATTACGTGCTATATCTCTCGGCATATATATAATGTCGTTTTTATCTCTTGGAAAATTTCGTTTGAATTTGAACTGAATCTTAAGTAGAGAATGGCGATGGGATTATTTCTCAATGAGCGTTTGCTATTGAAATTACCCTGAGATTTGAAATGAAAAGTGGTAGCAGTTGTAAATAATATATTTAACGAGTAGGACCCTTTATAATTTTGAAGAGGGTGAAGTGGCTACGAGCAATGCCGCAAAGTGGTAAAACGTATTAATGACAAGGGAGCAACAGGGACATGAAGGGCGTTGCCATATGTGAAACAATTTACGCAACAGTTATCAAAATATTTTGATTTTAGAATATTTGTGTGTTGCACTTAATTAATTTAAATTGCGATCCACTGGTGATTATGTATTGATTCTGTATGGTTGATGTTAAATAATAGCACGTTATATATAATTTTTATATTTTTTTGAATAGCACTAGGCTTTGTTGCTTAACACTAAATATCTTTATATACCCTTTGAGGTTATATTTTAATAATTTAGCTTTTAATAATTACTTAACATTCTTTGGAAAATGCAAGCAATTGCTTTGATATTAAGCACATTTAATTAAAAGATTTGTCCTATTTTTATGAGTAATTTGTACTTTTGCGGAATATAAAGCAAATTAAACACGTAAATAAGTTCTAACAAGAGGGTGAATATACCAGGCATACTTTGCAGGAAGCAAACAAATTCTGCCAGGCTTATATATTAACGTCCTTCAGCCGTCGCACGCATTAATTTACCCGCGGTTGTTCTCGCAGGCTCGGTTGCGGCTATGAACTGTAATTTCCTGCAATTCATCTGGTTTACGCTCGGATTGCGAGGTTGGCGGTTTGATCATCATCTGCCATATCGGAAGATGCTCGACTTTTTATTGGAGCGCTGTCGTTTCATCTTGCTAACATCAAACGTGGATAATGAAAGAATGAGGCAAGAAGAAAACTTGCAAAAGTGGGGAAAGAATGCATGAAGAATGAGCAGCTGATTTATCAATTTCTTCCTATGTTTTCTTATTTTCGTTGATTCGGTAAATACCATGCTGCGAAATGTTATTTCGTATTTTTCAACACTATTTGGAAAGTATACAACTCGATAAGCTTTTTGTACGAAATTAAATTAATTTTATGCCGGGCTACAGTTAATCTTTGCTCATCTTTTCCAGTGAGGTGAATTAACTACGTTTATGGGGATTATAGCATAGCGAAAGCTTTGCTTCAGCTTGCTTTTATTGATTTGCGAAGTAATAATTATTCATTAGGAGTAATTGTGGTAGTGACGCAAACATGACCGCTTTTAGCAATTTCATTGCACAATTAAACTTGCTGTTGAAATTCTTGTTCCTTTCGAACATTATTGAAAGTTCAGATCGAATGGGAGCGTACTAGTGTTGGGAAATGGGTAGGATTTAGCTAGAGAATGCAAACATCTTAATTAACCTGAGTTATTTTGCTGTTTGTATATTTATTAACAAATAAATGATTTTGATGTTCTTAGTAGAACTTAGAAGTTACAGAAACTTGTACTTGCTCCTACGCTTGCTATTCTATTAAGTTATATTAGGGCTGAAATAGTTGTTTGATGAAACAAAAAAGGAAAATCCCAAGATAGTAGTAAAGTTGTAGCTTACTTCTGAAAATTCTATTACTTGATTTATTGCAAAGTTTTAGTTTTATAAATCAAATTATTGATTGCATTGAGATGAGCTTACTTTGACACTCTTTGAATATTTGATATTATAAAAACGTTTTCGGTATGTTGTCTTCTTTAAAGCTAAAGAAGACAAGAAATATAAAAATAAACATACCTTAATACAATGAATATCAAATACTTCGTAATTAAGAAACAGTCAGAAATATTGAACAAGAATTCCACTACCAGATATACTAAATTTAATTTAAGAAATCAACGAATTATTTTTTATGATACAGAAAATGGTATCAATGTGGATTGAAATTATTACGTTTTATAGCATCCGGATATTCTGGGGACCATTTATGTAATCATATCATTGTTGGAATTTTTCTGGAATTGTTTTTGAAATGTTCTCACCGAGAAACTGTTTTGTCATTTTGCGAGTATATCTACAGAAAATGCTACTGAACAAAAAAAAACGAGAGAAGGCAGTTGGGGTCATGGCAATAATGCCATGTCACACAATTGTACCAACACAAATCGGGTAAATGCAATTTACATTTTGCAAAAATGATGGGCGACAACTATTGAATCATTTTTGGATATAATTTCTTTCAACTATCACTGTATTACAATGATATGAAAATTTCTGTGCTTGTTATCGTAGCATTATAGAATTTAGTTTACAGTTTTCAATGTTTTATTGGAACAGATATCTATACTTGATATCTTTTTAAATATCAATCAATCATATCTCATCGATGTATAGTAAGACTGAAATTTGGTGCAAATAAAATTTTGAGAAATAATGATAGACTGCGCGAATTCCGTTCATTAGAGTGAAACTGTTTTGTAAAAATACAGTTTGATTGCATGGAAATCTCTCGAAATTAGTTGACCTGGTATGTCAGTTAGTACACAATGAGTACAAATTGTAGGATGAAATAAGAAATTAAACATCGAAAATGTCTTAACTCTTTGAGCTAACTAACCAAACATACAAATAAGACCCTCTTTATTTACCAACATCACCACAACGATAGTAGTTAATTAATGCGCTTGAACTCGTAAAACACAAAATACGT
Source organism: Ecitoglossa quadriceps (assembly GCA_027574925.1). Taxonomy (NCBI): domain Eukaryota; kingdom Metazoa; phylum Arthropoda; class Insecta; order Coleoptera; family Staphylinidae; genus Ecitoglossa; species Ecitoglossa quadriceps. The sequence continues at coordinate 3,576,555 of JAODGC010000010.1, forward strand.
TTTCGGAATTAAATTACGTGCCGCTCACCGCATAAACTATTGTCGGCTGCAAAGGAACCACCCTTGGTTACACGCACACGCCAATATGGTGGAGCCGCTAATGTCCTGCAAGGGTTGACACGGTACCTGGAAACGGTGCCACCGAAACAGCGACAGTCAGGAACACAGCGGACAAAAGCGACGAGCATGGATAACTATCATGCTTTTGGTATTGAGATGCATGTAACTTTGTCTAGTTTTAACCACGTGAGGTAAACGGGGATAGCTAGGAAACAGTGAATGAAACAATAACTGTGTAGTCAGATAAAATGTTATGTGCTTGGAAATTTACTGTGACGTTCATTATTATTTAATAGGAATAAATTTAATTTAACACTTCACTTAATTTGAAGTGTTTTATCGAGTTAATTAGCTTGAGTTTTTAGTTTAGATGTCTTTTATACCAGTGCTGAATTTAATTAAATTTATATAGTTTTATTAGAGTTTCCAGAGTATACAGTGACAACATATTGTTTTTCAGGATCAAATGTTAGTTCTAGGGGAACATTTTTCTGGGAAGTTTTCAGTAGTGCTTTACTTATTATAAGTTTTATAACGAAATACAAGTATAAAGTTTTACTTTATTTAAGCATAAACAACTTTTGTATTTTCAAGTAATTTTCATTTAATATTGTTACCTCTGCAACCCCTACTAACTACTACATTTGCCAGAGGAAACATCTGCTGCCATTCCTTACATAACAAACAAGGGTAGGCGTAATAAAATTATCTCAATGCGATCGTGGACGACCGCGTAATAATTAAAGTCTATGCAATAAATTGCACGCGTGGCATGAAGTCATTGGGGGTGCGCGCTCACTACTCCGAGGAGAAATTGTAATATAGTGCGAATTTTAAAAGACTCTTTCTCATGCGTGCATCTTTTAATTGATAGTTTCTCGGATGCTTTACAGTCTTCTTATTTTCCTTGAACGCAAAGACGGTCTCTGTAGTCTTTGTCAATTTTAATTATATTTAGACTATTGTAGAGTGGCGTTTGTTTGTTGATCTTTGGGGGATAATTGGCAATGACAATTATTTAATTAATTGACTGAAACTTTAAATAAGGTTTGTTTTTGTTTCAGATTTTGTTTTCGAGTTTAATCTATGGATTTATTAATATGTTGGTGAGTTGAACACTTTTCTTATATTTTGTTATTTTTGAAATGGATTTTGGGGCACAGGAAATCATTTTTGTTATTTTTAGAAGTAATCGTTTTATTTCTATTTTTCTCTAAGTCTTGGATACTTTATATCACTTTAGTCGTGTATTGCGCGTTATCTCCAATTTTGGTGGAGCTTGTCCGAGGGTGGAAAATATCGTGGAACGAATGAATTGTCTTTTATTTATAATGTGCAATGGAAATGTGCACTATATACACAACCATCAAGCATGTGTTATGTAAACTGTATGATTAATCCTAATGGAATATACCCCGATCGCTTTTTTCCTTTTTTCAACTGGAGAATTGACATTTTAATTAGGTTAATTTTATGGCATTTTTTGCGAAGTATCTATTGTGCTTTTGTTCAAATATAAATAATAACCTCCTACATTATTATGGTTTAAACAAGGTACTACATTTAAAAATTTTTTTTTCTTGAATAAATGAAATTTTTTGTGTATAAATAAGTTACGAAGGAAAATTGAATTAGCCTGGAATAAACAACACACAAACAGGCTTTGTTCTTAATTATGTAAAAATACTGTATATTGCTATATATAAAAAAGGGTATTTTTTCATAACACATTAAATGAGATCCTATTTAGAGCTATTATTTTTAGGTAAATATTGACTTTAAAGAGTATCTACAATTTTGTTGAACAATAAATTTGCGTTCTTAGAAATTTATTCAAATTACAGATAGATTTAAATCTTACAATCTTGAAATTAAATTTATTTCTTGAAAAACAACTTTACCAACTTTAATAATATTACATTTTAATCGATATCCAAGAAAATACTATACTGGAAAGTCCATTTTCAATAAGATAACATTTCCTACTATATAAATCCGATTATCAATTCTAAAAATAATATTTTTTTATAAATCATATATAGGATTTACTTACTTATTATTTATGATCATTGATTGATTGATTGATTGAACCATGTTTTCATGCTTTTGTTTCACTGAAACCACCGAAATTAGAATAAAAACAAAAACGTCTTATTGTGAACATGCATAAAACCAATGAATTATTTATTATAGATACTGTCTAGCGGGGTGCACGATAGATATCATGTTTGGGTGAAAAGATAATTTTCGGTTAACGTAATATAACTCGGTAACTTCATTACGTGCAATAATCCGCCCCGCGGTTGACTTGTATATTGGAATTTATGTGATCGAATCAGAAGCCGCTGGAAGCGATAGACGCTGCTGTGCATTAGGACAGGGTAATTTATACAAATGTCTTCCAAGGGTGATTAGGGTCACATTTAAATTAAACACTTTTAAGTGGAATGTATGCAACGAAAGATGTCCACCCTTGCGTGTTTCTTTGTTTTACTTTGTAGGGAAAATGGAGATTTCCATTTAAGCTGGCCAGAGTATAGAATGTTATAAAATATTTATATTCTTGTCAAATGTTTGCTTTAATATCTCGTAATTTTTTTCGTAAATATTTATTACATTGTGACACTTGAAGCTTTTTTCGTGGTCGTGGACGAATTGAAATGATTAAAGCTTTGACGCATTATTGTCGTCGCACGCTCGATGTATTATTCCATGTTTGTCCTGGTTTTCAAATGAAACCAGGATGTTTAACGACATCTCATTAACCTAAACAACCCTATTGCACAATTCAACCGCTTGTGCGCTTTGAGAGTGTTTTTCCACCATGAAGCGTTTTTAAAACAAAGAAGAAGTAAAAAAAAAACGAAAAAAAAGTACAAGAAGGTAAATGGGTAGATACAAAGAAGTTTATAACATATTTAACATCTTTTCATCTGTACTCAGCATGTTTATTTTATTTTTTTGTTTGATGTAAGGTCGAAAGGTTTTAATTAGTCTTGTATGTTGTATTAGAGGGATAAAAAGTTATTCTTGCGATTTTGTAACTTTATTCATCTCTTGATGTTGAAGAAAGTTTTATTTACTTTATTAGCTGGATATTCTCAAATTGCGTACAATAATACGCCATTTTTCAATATTAGTTTTAACAAAAGTGAAAACACATAACAGAAGCAGGAGTTTTTTTCGATCGTTTTTGTGTTTGCACCACAGGAGTGAATGTGAATGGATACGTTATATATTGATCGCAATATAGCATTATTGACGCATTCTGTCGCAAGGGCAAACTTGAAGGGGACGAAATCGAATTCAAATATTACGCCTTTGCCACAATGTTATATTTGCCACCAAGAAGACGTGGATGATGAGTAAATGTTATAAATTGAAAATGTTTCTTCATACGCAACACCCTATAATGCCACTTAAAGTTTTGCTATGAAGACGATTTTTATAGTTTCTACTTGCAACAGGTTGAAATCTAAAACTGTACTAAAATTAATTTAAAATAGTTTTGTTGTTTTAAGATATATACGGTTAAAGTGGTTATGTGAGTATTGGATGGAGATGTTTGTGAGCAAGTGTAATTTTGAAAGGGAAATCGCAGCTTTCTTTTTATCGTAATGACACATTAAAATCTAATTCTCGAATATCTCTTTACTTCAAGGACATTCATTATCATGCTTATACGATTATTCTATTCTCGAATTATTGTTATTTTGAATGGTGGAAACATCAACATTAATTTAAGGGTTAAATGTAACGTTTATATTTACCTATTTTATTGCCACCCCTTGGATTAGAAAACATATTACTTCCATTTCCATTCTCCGAGTGGAAATACCGCCAAGTAAAGTGAAATAATCAACCCCAACGCACAAAACACTCTGCGTAACGATTTCCGTCGTGGATTTTCCACCCAGCTCACAACTCGTTCCAAGTCTGCATTCGCATTAACAGCAGTCGACTTGTGCTTAACGACCGCGCAGCGCAGCGTAACATCTCCACTGTCGGAATGGATGATTGTTGGAAAACGCAAAAGCGGAGAATTTAATGGAATAAAGGAAAGTTTTCCAACACAGGCAGCAAAAACAAAATACGTTGTGAGTACTTTTTATTCGTTTGGAAACAAATCGGAACAATCTCGGTAACTAGCAATGCTTTACACTATGAATAAGTAAATAAATTTCCCTAGCCAGTGCAATTACTTGATTTATTCTGAAAAATAGTGCGCTATTTATTTACTTGTTAATTCCTATTGCTTTTGTTTTATATGGATTTTGTGAAATTGACGGGTGTTTTCAAATGGGTGTCAAATGAGTTTTCTAACCCATGGTTATAATGGTGCAAAGATGTCCCTACAGGGAGTTTCACGCTGCCTTTAACATCCATCAATCTCGTATGGTGCGAGCGCATTTTTTGTTTGCTGCTCGTTGAGTGCAACGCCAAGCGGAGTGGAAAAACTGATGGCTGAAAGAACTTGCCTTATGAATTATTCAGACGGATGTCTTATTGGAGATTTGCAGCTTATTCCTCAGGGAAGCGGCGAGATGGAGATGGAGACATTAACGCCGAGCTTGGCGTAAATTCCTAGTTGTTAAAAGGAGTTAACCTGGGAAAACATTGTAAACCAAATCAAATCATTTTTCTTTTTAGCGCCACCTCAATATTTACGAATGTTGTTTTGGCGTTGAAACGAGGAATGTTGGTGGACCAATTTTTTTAAATTGGCCTCAGTTCTTATTACCATTTTACAAAAAAAAATAAATAAATAAATAAAAAAATAATAATAATCTAGCAAATAAACACAAGGTGCCCTTTTTATAATTGTAAATATTTACGATGACAATCGCAAATGTAGTGATACGCTTTCCAACTCTGTATGGATATTATTCTCCGGAGACTTTATCTGTCCAGTGGATGGTGAAATAATTGGTTATCAGCAGCGGCACTGCGTTAGGCGAATTAAATTCTCTCTGCGTCGCATTTTTGCCCCATTTTCTATCTCAAATCGAATAACGACTACCACAACATGCAGCGAAAAATGAACGTTTGCAGCATCAACGCGATTTGGACAAGCGTCATTGGGTTGTAGCAACAAATAAAATGCATATGTCATGTGTACATTGCGCATGCGAATTTAATTACCCTCCAGGTTGCATATCAACCAAGCGCGTACAAGAATAATGCGTGTTAATTATGGAATTTAATTAACTTTTATTTTCACCACAGCTCGTGACGCGCCACTGGAATTGAAAATTGCAAATTTAGTGGTGGTTGAAGAAAAGTTACCATTGCTAACTGGCTGGTTGGAAAAACTGGGCGCTTAATGGCGGAATATAAAAAAAATTCGTTTGTTATATTTTTTTATGATACTGGATACCAAAATTGGTATTTGATTGTTGGGATATTTGGGTATAATTAATTTGTAATTGTTGCAGGTTGGCAGAAATGCCTCACATGTCGTTAAGAACGAGTGGTCGTGGGCTGTTGAGGAGCCTTGAACGATGAGTCGCGCCGTCCGCCCATGGACCTCCCCACGACAGTGCAGATCTGTTTCAGCGTGGGGTCGCGCCACGAAACCGCGCTCTTCCGATCGGACACCCCCACTGAACAAATTAAAGGTAATTTTTTTACATATGGCTTAGCTAAAACTATATTTTCATGCGTTTGTAGGCTTCATTTAATGGAGAGATATGTTGCGTTTTACGTTACTCCTTTTATTTTGAGCCGAAAATTTCTGTCACGGTGATATTTTATGTTTTGTTTGATAGACTAAAGTCAACATAATATTAAATGAGCAGAAATAAAAAACAATTGAGCAGAATAAAGTAATATTAAAACGTTAAATGTCGTTATATTGATTTATTCTATATACTCTTAATAAAATACTGTTTACAAGCAATAACTTTTATAATCTCTTTATTGGAATTGTACTAATAAATTTGATTAGTCTTTGGTGTGTACTATTTTAAAATTTTTATTAATTAGCTTTCCATCTAATATTAGGAAATATTACTTCAAATTTTAAAAATTTCTTTGTGCACTTTTAGTACTAATGAACACTTTCTAATTTGTATTTGCTATTGAAACCGTTTGCTCTGTAAGAGTTCTATCTCCTTGCGACATTGTTTTTGATTAATTATTTTTCTTTCCGGCTGGTAATGAACCTATAAGTTATAATAAATATAATAATCGTTACAATATTCGTAAAATATTGGCGCGGAAGTTTTATGACGTTAAACCAATCCATCACCGCACGACACTTGGATTTACACTCTTTGAGCCCTTCCGTAATTTCACAGATTAGTGACGATATGGTCAACAGACTGTGACAGACGGTGGCAAAGTTCGCAGTTTACTTCTTTGCTTCAGTTAGGGGAAAATATTTGCTCCACTGGCTGAATATGGGTTATTGAAATGCACTCCGGGAAGTAGAACTGCGAAAAATGCAAAGGATGCCTATTGTTGGGAACTTGGCTACGAATGAAATCCATGATTTCATTCCGTGAATGGGACGCAAACGTACGTGAATAGTTCTGGGATAGAAACGAATCGGGAATGGATTGAGCAGGTTTTCATTGACGAGGCGTAAAATCGATGAGTCGGCATGAAGGATTCGAACAATGCCAACTGTAGAGTGGCCCGGTTTAAAATACTTACATTGTACTACTAATGGTTGCATTTAGTGTAATATTGTACTTCTAGTAAGAGTTTTTGCGAACATGATTCTCTTTCAGTGAAGAATAAACAAGAACAAAGTATCGTTTGTTCTTGCAGTTAAGCATATTGGAATTACTTGAAACCTCTTTATACCCAAAAATCCTTTGTAGTACCAAGATTTATTTACTATAATATATATAATAAAGTGGAATTACGTAAAATTTGTTTCTTAGCAAACATTCGATCTACATATATGACAATACATTAACTTTTTCTATTTTGCTATTGGCAGATTTGTTCAGATCTGCGGCGGAGGCGGGCTCTCGAGACATTCTAAAGCTTTACAACCGTAAGGGTCAGCTCCTAAATATCAACCAGGACCTGCCGTCGAACGGCCCAGAGGATCGGTACGCGCTGCAAGTGGTGGCGGCGCACGGATGCGCCATGCTGCGAGAAGATACCGGTGAACACCTGCAGGCGCTCGAAAGCCGCATCTCCGAGATCGAGCGCCTGCTGAAGGCCGATATCCCGCTGCCCCCAAGTGTACGCCAACTGGAGCAGCAGGTGGACGAATTCAGGCACAAGCTAGAGACTACCGAAAGCTTGAGTTGGCTAGGTAAAGTAACCACTCCATATGTATTCAATATATACAGTCAGGCTGTTTTTTTTGGACAATATAGTTTTACACTCTCCACATACTTTTGCGCGGACGTGTACACAAGTAGTACATCTTTCATCTTGTATTATGTTAGGGTGGGAATATTGCATGGTATGCAATAAGCTGTCTTAGGGAGCCAATATTTGCATAAACATCTCGGCGGACTTAACAGACTAATAAACACACGCGTTTGCTAATACCTACGGTCTAGTGCAAATGTTTACCACTCACTACTCTCGCTAATTTAAATTAGCAGGCACTTATGCAAGCATTGATAGCAGGGATAAATGCGTATTATAACTGTCCGAGATATATCCAATAACGTGGTCTTATCTGAGGGGTGATAAAGTATCCAAGTTTTTAATTGCTGATTAGATTTTTTTCGAGTTTTGTAATGGCAAGTACAGAAAAGTCATTAGAGACGAAGAGTTGCACTTGAATCTGATTACAAGGCTGACGCTTGCGGCTGTTTTAATTTTGTTTTGCTTTGAACTTTTCAGGTTTCTACAAAGAGCTGCCTGAGCCACTGTCTACAGCTGAATGCCGACGCCTGCAGTATCGGAGAAAGAGCGATTCGCTGAAAAAACGCGTAAAGCAAAACTTCTTGAATATATGGTATGTTAACGTCTAGAATGAAAATCGATGTAAACAGTTTTAGTAGAAAGCATCAGCGTTTAGTCTGTAAAATTGTTACATGCCCAACATTGTTGTAGTGATGCACAAGTATCAGACTCAGTTCGACAATGGCTTCGTATGCCCACGTTCGACAGCCGCCAATGGGAGGACGAGGAGCTTCTCCTGATGCTGCAGCAAATGTATTTGGACTATGATCTCTGCGCCAAGTTTGCGATTAATATAAATACGCTTAGAAACTTTTTATATGAGACCTATAAGAATTATAATGACGTACCCTTTCATAATTTCCGCCATTGCTTCTGCGTAGCCCAAATGGTAATAACATTAACTATAGGTAACATTAGAAGTATTAATTTTCTTTATTTTATGATAGATGTACGCAATTTTATGGACTGTGGAGTTGCCATCCAAGATTGGCGACCTTGAGGTATTGATACTGCTGACGTCGTGCATCTGCCATGATCTTGATCATCCAGGATACAACAATATCTATCAAATCAACGCCAAGACAGAGTTGGCAATACGCTACAATGATATATCACCGCTGGAGAACCATCACTGTAGTGTCGCCTTCCGCATACTAGAGAATGAAGACTGCAACATTTTCAAGTCATTTTCAATGGAGCAGTTTAAACAGATTCGCGAGGGGATGATCCGATGTATTCTTGCGACGGACATGGCGCGTCATAATGAGATACTGTCTCAGTTTAAGGAAGTTACGCCAGACTTTGATTACAAAAACAAGACACATGTCAATTTGGTATGCATATGTTAGGCGTTCTTTGGTTTCGTTTCTAACTTGTTCTTGTTGATAATTTCAGCTGTGTATGGTATTGATAAAAGTATCCGACATATCCAATGAAGCCAGACCAATGGATGTGGCCGAACCGTGGCTGGATCGTTTACTGCAAGAGTTCTTCAAACAGTCTGATGCAGAGAAGCTGGAGGGACTGCCGGTTACGCCTTTTATGGATCGAGAGAAGATTACCAAACCGTCATCGCAGTGTTCGTTCATCGGCTTTGTACTTCTGCCTCTGTTTGAGGCACTCGGCGAATTATTTACTGAACTACAGGTCAGTTGCTGAACATTGGTAGATTGATTTAGGTGCTTGTGAATTTGGTAACCAGGATAATATAAAACAAAAATGTGGTCGTTTTAGTTCTGACAATTTATTGACTTTTTTCAAGTTATATTTTCATTTACAGGATCTCATTGTGCAACCGGTGCGGGACGCACTCGACTACTATAAGCGTCTTAACGACGCGACCAAAGAGGAGCGTCTGCACCGGAAAAGCATTGTCGCCGAGTTGGCCGCGGAACTGCCATCACCGTCGCAGAACTCCGTTGACAGCAGCAATTCGGCGAGTTTATCAAAATCCGCATCGGGTTCTAACGTACGCTTACGTAAAAGTTTGAGTTTTCAACAAAATCGTTCTAGGTAAGCTTGATCATTTTTCTTGTTGCCGAACGTGGCAGTTTTCAAGTTTAGTTTGTCGTCTGCCGTTTAAGGTCGAGGTCCACCGACGAGGACGCAGAAATGGATGAGGCTGCTGTAGTGACCAATGAAGATACTAGTCTTGCAGATGTGGCTGAGGATCCCGAGAGTGGCGACTCCGAGGCAGCGAATGAGGTGGAAGTTTCGGAGAAGGCTCTAAAATTTAAGATCTCCACCGAAGGTAATGTCAGCACGGGACGAAAAAGTTATCCCGGCTCGCGTAAGGGTAGTCGGGAACGCGGTCAGCATTTCGAACTGACAAAGGCTATACAACGCGGGAAGTTAAAATCGGGAGCGCAGAGCTTCGATCAAAATTCTCTCAGCAATCATAAAAAGCTATCGTTTGATTCGCCCGAGTTCCTAGACGAGTACGGTATTAATTTTAAGCAACGCTTTGATCGTTCTCCATCCCCAGACGACACGAACGAGGCCAACGCATCTTCGGGTTGCATCCTGTCCAAAGAGACGCTGAATCTTAACAAGCGCAACTCGGAGCATTCCGTCAAGATGCCTGATGAGAAGAAGAGCATACTGAAGCACACCGAGCATAATAGATATGAGAGCGGCGGCGGCGGTGGCGGCGGCGTAGTAGGAGGTGCATGCTGTGGAGCGGTATGCGCTGTCCCCGAGGGCAATGGCAAGTGTGATACGGGTAAGAGACAAGGCTTCACCCTGAAGGGCTTTACGCGGCACAGCTACGACAAGTCAGCTGAGGGCAGCGGCGGTGCATCTGAGTCGAAGCGGTCTCTCATGACTCGTTTCAAGCAGTTCACTGACAAGCTGGGCATGTCGCTAGACAGAGATACCAAATTCCGCCACTCGAAGATGTTTCTCATCCGTAACAACAACAGCGCACCGCGTGTGAATGCCACAGGAGGACGTCCCAAAAAGAAAGCCGATGAAAGTTCATGCTGCATATCCAACGATACTTCTGTGGACGATGTACGTAAAGCCAGCACCTTACCCAAAACTAAGAAGACAGGTCTTGCGAAGAAGAGTTGGAAGTTTTTGATTATGGGCAAAGAGAAAGCAGCGTCGAGCAGCTTGGAAGGAGGCTGGAGCTTAGTAGATGCGGAGATGAATAAAACTCTAGATGAATCGCTGCTCCCCTCTACATCACAGTCGCAAAGTAATTTAATTGCTGCTGGTGAAGGCGAGGAAGCTGCTGCGTGTAGCAAACGGCCGCTGATGAAGAAACGGTTGGTTGCCGAGCAGGATGTTTCTGGAATGGCGGCGGCCGTTTTGGCAAGCGATGGAGCCCACAGTACGGACGATTTTGAAGATGCTACAGGTGATGACGTAATAGTTAGTTGTAATGAAATACCAAAATTAACTAAAAAGCAGGTGCAGGGGACGAACGACGATGCAATTTGACAGGAGATTAGTCCCACCGAGTGTGAAAACTTCGCCACTTACATTTTCTGTCGGTGTTGTAAATATAAAAAGGCCAACATTAGCGAAAACGTTTAGACTGTTGTAAATAAAAATTTTAAGTTTTATTTATTTTTATTGACTTCATTATTTATTTGATTTAACGGGATGTACTGATTGATAGTACAAAACTATTTTGCCTAACTAATCTAGCGAAGTAATGCGTTGGAATTCCAAAGTTACAGTACTTCATATGTTGAATCTAAAAATGTCTAACTTCGGAACAAGGATAACCAAATTCACACACTTGTAAAATACATTCGAGTACCATATTCTGATCAAGATTGTTCAGCTTAACATCGCAAACTTTGTATTCTGGAGATGATAAAAATTACATTGCGTTTCATTTTGACAAGTTAAATCTGTGATATTTTACAATTGATGCATGTTTTATGTTTACTGCATTATTACACAGTGAATGGTCAATTATATTTAAATTGATTAATTGATTAATGTAAACCTTTAAGGTCAATTATTAGCATCAAAATCTCGTTAATACAAAGTTTTAAACAAAACAACGCACAGTAAAAATTGTGCTTTGCAAAGATTACATTCTGTGGTTCTAATACTTTGCCATAAATTTATAAGGCCACTTTTGTTTTATGCGTGCAGATTGTAAGATAAGTGAATTGTCAATGGTGATAACAATTAGATGGCATTGGAATATGTACCAAATTGTAATCGTTTCTTATTGGCGACTATAAAACATTTCCTGGTGCACAAGTATATGTTCCTATAGTATGTAAAAAATGCTGTAATACGTCACAATCTTGTTGATAAAGTACCAATAGTCAACGTATACTCCTACATATCTTTCGTGCATCAGATACCCACGGTACGTAACCGGAAGTCGGTTCTAACGCAAACAACCGTTTGTTGTCTAACTGAAAGAGGCGTTAATCGCTGCTGGTGTTAAAATGTATAAATGTAATTGTGATTCTAGTCTGTATTCAATATTGCTATAGGTATTTCATATACACTCTGACCTTGCTGTTCACTGTTCACTGAAAATGTTCGCATTATGCGGCGGGCTCTAGAAAGTTGGTGGAGTAGCCAATCAAAATGTGTAAAGACGTTTGTGTTAGATATGATCAGATGCATATGACCAAATTTCTAGACCAAATTTTATGTAATTATAGTATATAACTATGTAAAGTGAAACAAAAACACGTAAATACATAAATGACTTGTAAGACTATAATAATCAAAGAAGAGCAAAGAGAGTGCTACTGTTAAAACATGCACACTTTTAAATATTACATCAAAAGTGCTTTAAACGCCTTTTATTCTTATAAGCGAATGAGGATCTCTGTTTATTCATGTAATTCACGTATTAACTATATTTCCAGAATTGTAATAGAGGTGCCAAAAATAAGTATCACTTGTACATGTATACGAGTTATTTACGATGTGCAAATTCACGGCGGGGATGAATGGCGAACAACGTTTTAGTTTGTGATTTCAAATCTGTTTCAATCTATAGCCTATATATGTTATTAACTGAAGTTCATTCATGAGTATAAAGTACAGGGCTCTAAATTATGAATATAGGCATTAAATAATGTTAGAATAATAATTCGGACACAAGGGAGTCTTCAGTGCAATCACAAAGGAAAACACTCATCATAATCTCATTCGAATGGATCATATATTATATATATATATCCGATATAATAGAAAGAAATACAAATCAGTTGTATTGTTGATAGAATTTAACATTATTATGAGTGAGTATTCTATGTTATGAGTGTTGCACTTTGTAATTAAAGAATTGATTTTTATTTTGAAATACAAAGGACCATTATATGCATATTTGTATTCTAACTTCGTACAGATACGCGGAAAATGAAATCAAAAGAATACTGGAGATGTGTATTTACACCATTTACAAATACGATACACTGACAGCAAATGTCTGGAGAAGGAATTTTCTAGTTGATTGATGACAAATCTATATTCTTCCTACTTGACTAGAAATAAGCGGTATATACCTGTAGATACAGAATTAATTATAGAGAAAAACAACTAGGTAAATATCAAATTGATTGTAAATCCGGTAACTGAGACTTTTCAGTGTTTCATTGTCATGATTGTTGTACTAAATGCGATTGCAATTTGGGTTTGTAGTTCTTCGCCACTTTGGATTTTGGTAGAGAAAAATTGACTACTCTTTCTTTATCTGGGCACATTATTTTTCATATATTGCATTGTGAAATAAATGTGACTATATTAAAAGTAGTTTTATGTGTTCTGTTTACAAACTTCACATATAATATTAAGAGGAGACAAGGCGACTAAGGTATTGGCCCACTCTAGGTACATCATTCATCCTACATATATTTTACTCTCAAAATTCAATTACAAATACAAAATACGTTCTTTATATTCCTGCTGGTGCAAGTAGCCTTTAAATGAATAGTATAATTATTTTTTCTTACTGTTTCATTAAACACGTCCTCTTAATTTTACTATGCCGTAGTAGATTGAGTAGATATATAACCCATAACCATAGAAATCTATAATTTTATTGAAATCTTCAAAATCTTAGATTTCTGCAAAACTGTAAAAATTTGCAATAGAATTTACCCAAGTATTAAAATTTGTTTGTCGGCAATCAATGAAGAGGGCCACACCTGTCCTAATGTTCCACAAACATGGAATTACAATATACCTCTTTGTTTTACTTATAGACCTTAGATATCCCAAATACTTTATTGGAACATTATCAATGTATATAAAAAATATACCACAATAAGTTTAATTTACCTCTTTAAGCATGAAAAAATAATTATTGATTTCTAAACAATCTGTTAATTCATTACCATACGAATGCAGATATAACAGATTAAAAACATTTTCTAAAACAAGTTCGTTTTGTTGAACTGTGTATTAGAAAAGACCAAATGGGTATATAATAGTAGGCGCACGTTAGAGATCCAATTAACTTTGTCCAACTTATTGGAATGAGAAATAATTTCCAACTCGGACATGCAAGACTGTAGACGCGGAGTTAAAAATCCACGTGCAGGAGAAATCGATCGCATATGAATGGAGCAGAGTAAATATTTTGCGCTATATTTTCTGCCAGAATAGGTGCGCGTTACATAATACAGCAAAGTTTGGTCTGGGTGAATCGTCAGATAATCCAGGTAGTAAGTTTGCACGGTTTGTTATTGTTGACAGTCTGACATGGTTTGCGATACGTCTCGTAGCAGTTGCAACTCGTCCGTTGGAAGAAGTGCACGCGTCTCTTGTAACAATTATTAAAAGAAATCAGTTAAATGACTGTGACATAATTCAACTCCTTTACGATGTTTTCTTTGCGCTAATAAGTATTTCGACATATTTTGAAGGTTTTTATTGTTAGTCGTGTCGGGTTTTAGTGATCACTATATAGTGCCATTAAGGATTAATGAACATTGTTTACAATAACAATTCAACTACTGTAAAATTCATAAAGTTAATGAATACACTTTGTTATGGTACTTTTATTGTTTTTAAAGTCACGCGATCTAAATTTAATGCCGTATCATCAGTACGACTTATTGCATCTAATAAATGTATAATGTTTAATATATGTTTAATGTAGAAATATGTTTAATTGGCGTGTTTCCATATTATTATTAAGCGACCACATTAAATCATTTAGAAGTGCCCCAAAATTACGTTACGTTGTTTAATTCTTTTTGTTACATTTATAGTGGTCAACATTCCGTGGCTTGATTCAATAATTTCTCTGCGCGGATTAAGTGAAAAGTTTTCACTGTCCCGCTTGTTTTAGTCATGTTTTTCTAGTGCAAGCAGTGCATTAAATAATGTAGACAATATAGTCTACATCCAGAATTCAGTCTACAACAGTAGAAAAGTTAAGATCAGTGGTAATAATTTTACAGCTTTGTTACGCATTTAATAAAGTCATTATGCGCTTGCCGTAGCAGTGTTTGCTGTTGGAAGATAAGTGCAAGGAATGACTTTTTCGGTTCGTTTTGCAGCTTAATTTTTAACAAGAAGCATACTATTTTTATATTTCACGATATCTTAGTAGAAATAACGTTAATTGCTGTGCAATTTATTGGAAGTAATGCTGGAAACCAAGGGGATCCATGGTTTTCAATTACGTCTTCAAGCCCAGTGCGTTTACTTTTGCTGGTCGCCGAAGAAAATAGTTCTGTTTAGAACTACAATATTAGTTGAATAAGAAATAACGTTAAATTTAGCTAATTTATGTTTACTTTTCATCTCACAAATTAGTAAAAATTAGTTCCATCTTGTTATGGTTTATCTAATTTCTTGATATAAATATATCCGATGTTCAACGGAGCTCAGTCAGTAATATGGCTCAGTTGTCTAATGCTAGGCGTGCGAATCAGAGGTTTCTGGGTTCGATCCCCGGT
>JAODGC010000010.1:3599081-3610996 GCA_027574925.1 Ecitoglossa quadriceps
GGGGGATCAGCAATTTGGTTTACTGGTTGACTACAACTGGAGTTGTTGGTCTATTCTGGATAATTTGGAAAACACGTGTTAGAAAATCGATTAGGGTTCGATGAATGATAGTTTTTGTTTGGCAGAGACAAAGAGATAGTTATTCTAGAGTGACGTAAATGTAATATGTGCGTAATTTAAAAATGTAATAACAACTTTTGAAATTGGGTTAATTGTGCTATATATGTAAACAAATTTTTCATGCGCAGCTGGAATATGATGCATGAAGTACGTACCCTGTGGTGTATTAGATTCTGTATCAGGCCGTAGCTGCGCGAATGTGGCAATGTGTGTGGTTCGGAACTAAATAGATGCATTAAGCAGTTTACAATTCTCGTGGCGTAACGTGTCTAGCCTGCTGAGCATCATTTGGTATGGTTGGCGTGTCTATGCGTTATTAAGATAAACTAGCGAATGCGATGACATCATATGACATCGGCTCAGTTTCGTAGTGTGCCGAATGAGAGAGGCACGGACATTAATTAATGGCACATTTCACGCGCTCATTCCGCTTTGCGATGCATTCAGGCATTCAGTCGGCAAACGACGAAGCAACAAACAAAGAGTGAAATTACGAACGGCGTCCGGGAGAGCATACGGAATTGAAATCTTTGCAATAGGCATTTATTACATTCTTGCGCGAGCGTTTAATTTTCCTTCCGCTTGCATTCGTGGCACGCGGTGCGCAACTGATATTGTAATGTTGCGCTAAGTGCGCGGCCAAGTTAGTACGATGTCGGTGCAAAGTTTAATTTCGCTGCCTGGCAATTTGCGAGTGGATATCATGCCGGCCAGTTCATTCGCGAAAACTGCCACGGGCGCGCGGATTCGGAAGAAGGTGCGCTTCGAATGCGATGGGCCTGAGAAAATGTCCCAGCAGGATGCTGGTAGCGGCAGCGTTGATAGTATTCCGTTGGAAGCGGGAAGCATCACATTGACCAGTGGTGCTCCTCAGACAACACACGAAGCGATGCAGAAGGATGGAGTACGAGTTGTACAAGTTAGACTGCTTCCCAATGTTGAAACAATCCCAATTCCACTTTCACCCTCCAATTTAATCACATTGCAACAGGTTGAAAAATCTGAAACGAACCAAGAGAATACACGTATTACACCTGCCCCTGTCACTAGCATTAAACCAAAAGCGAAAGTGGTTGATGTTGAATTAAAGGATGGCCCAATTGCGCGCAATAATTTGCCGGTTTGTGATTGCACCGATCGTCCAGTTAATGTCCGAATTATGTTACACGCTGCTCGTCATAATCAGCAAATGAATTCAACAAGAAGCCGCAAGGTAAAAGCATCACTTGCAACCCAACATGTTGTCGTCCATCTTTGAATTTTTAACATGCCCATTTACAAAACGCGTCTGCATTTCTCATCCTTGTTCAGATGTAAATGTATCCCACTATACATGTGTCATTGATTGTTGGCTTTCGCATGCGTGATGGTTGGTAAACAATGCTCTGACTTTCTAGGGCCAACCTCGGGGCTATCCACCACCGTCTAACGCAATGCTGTTTGACGACGACCCGGGCATCATGTCCGAGGTGGAAACAAGTTCCACCGGCTTTCGACGTGGTGGTAAACAACGAAGCTCCCTGCCTGTCGTTCGAACTCCAAGCAAAACACTCGAAAGGCCTCTAGGTAAATATGTTCGGTTGATTGCAAAACAATCGCTTATTTAACCGGCTTGGTATAGAACTCATATTGTAACACATTGAATAATCTAAACGTTGTCTATGCTTGCCAGAGACTGTTGTAGTAGAGTTAGGCAATGTGAAGAAGTTCTTTCTAAATGCAATTTTGTACCTTGTGCAAAATTAGGTTTGGTCTTCCTGCAATATCGCAACGAGACGAAGCGTGCGCTTCTGCCGAACGAGATCACATCGATTGACACCGTAAAAGCACTCTTCGTCCGCTCCTTTCCAAAGCAGCTGACTATGGAGTATCTGGACTCGCCGCAGGTGAAAATCTACATCCACGATTCCTCCAAAGACATGTTCTACGAACTCGAGGATTTGAGGTAATTTGACGCGCGCGATATGCGCGCGTGGACAGACGGAATTAGGAAGCAATTGGAATTGAATTGCGCTTGGTGTTCAGATCACATCTAAGAGAAATTCGAGATCGCTCCGTGTTGAGACTCTTCGAATCGGCGGATGTGACGGGAGGACTTCCAATGGCGGGGATTGGTATTGCTGGAGGCGCTGGTGTCCCACACTTTGAGGATCCAAGTTACTTCTCTGAACCGGAATTTGACTCGGAGTACCAACATCAGCACATCCACAAGAGCAAGGTAAGTGCCAACTTGTAAAGTAAACAGTCACAAGTATTTCGAAAATATACTAGGTATTTTTCGTCTCTATAAAAATATCATATAAATACTATATGTCTACATAAATCTGCTTATCCACTAGAATGGAAGTACACGTAAAAGTAAAATGAGTTAACAACCAAAACAAAATTTACAATCGTCTATCGTTGTATAGCTGCTGCGGTTTTGTCGTATGCTTTACGTTTGTGTAACTAGTATGATTTTTGTTTGTGGGATTCTCTTGCTGATTGGTAATAATTCAAACCGGTAACAATCCCTATCGACCAGTACAGATTTTCCGTTTGCTCTTCTTCTACTATCCACTTTTCAATGCATCTAAAACACTCGGCATTCCGTGTTGGCGGGTGTGTACAGTGCGCCGGAGTAAAGCTTCTTCGAAACGCTTCTCCAACTGATGACTAGTGCCTTTGAGAAGGGTTCTGGGTCACATCCAGAGCATATGCTCATAACGGCTTTAACCTCAGCTTCCGCCGGTTCGCGTTCCTCTTGCTTCATTTGCTGTTGCAATACAGGCTCGTTATCGCTAATACCAGCCAAACCATCAAGGAGACTATGGTCCAAACCAGCAAGTTCACTATCATCAATAAGTTGTCCATTGGCAATGACCAGTTCACGTTTTGCTTTCTCACTTTGCCGCTTGCTGCGTTCGTTGTTATTTTGTCTTTTGAAGAGGTTATGATCCTCTGCAGCTGGTGCAGTAGCCTCGGCATGGTTGATAAGCCCACTGTTCAAAAGCGGACGACCACCGAAGGTGAAAGTCTGTTGGGAGTAAGAAGTCAAATCATTCTGTCTCTGGGAGGATGGTAGGAACAGCGATTGGGTTTGTGGATTGAATTCCTGAGTGGCAGGTTGCGCCACTTGAGGTTGCGCAGAGATGCTGAGGGAGGCTTGTGGTTGCTCCGGCTGAATGCCAAAAGTACTTGCAGCAGCTGGTTGTGGAGCAGCGAAGGTTTGTGGTCTCTGGTCAGGCTGAGATGCCTGTGACAATCGTTGTGAGACAAACGATGGGACAAATTGTCCGTTTAAGTACCGCGACTGGAATTGTTGTCCTTGGATAAGTTGGGGCTGTTGCATAGCTGCGATGTTCAAAGCTACACCGGGATTAAGTTGTCCTCCTGTGATGAGTGGATGAGAAGGCTGAGTCGGCCTGCTGGTGGTAGTTGGGGCTGGGGTGGTTGTGATTTCTGCACCATTGTGGTCGTAGTGATGGGCATGATGATGTTTATGATCTTTATGCGCTTTTCCTGCGGTGAGAGCCACTTTGTACAATTGTAGCATTGTGAATTCACCCAACATTCCACCGGAGCCTTTTGGGGCTTGGTAACCTTCTTGGAATCCTCCACCGAGTTGGGTCTGCTCTTGGCCGGTGATTGCAATGCCACCTCCTTTCACAGTATGACCGACAAGCTACAAGCCGTAGGAAATATTAGTTATGGGATAATAGTTGATTGCCATATAGACTAATAGACTAATTTATTGCACGTGGATGTAGGAGGAATTACTCACTCTGTTGTGGAAGCCGCGTCCAACACGTTCAGCGTTAACCCAGATCTGCCATTCGCCGGTCTTGCCGTTCCAGCTCTGGCATGTGTGATACCACTTGTTCAAACGAAGGGGATAGTTGAGGCGATAGAGAGTATGGCCATTGACGGACAAACTGTAGTAGCTGGACCGCATCGAATTGGACACCCAGGATACAACTGCTTTCGGCTGTCCATCCACTGGAAGTAGAAATCAGTTTTTATGACATATCAATTTGTCCCATATGTTGGTGACATCGGCCACAGGTCTACGATGATTTCCACCGAACGAAATGTGCAGCAATCTGGATAACAAACAGACAACGTCTTGTTGACGTGCCCTAAATAGATTTCCCACTCGATAACTGTAATGTTCGTCGGTATGCTCTGATTACGCTTATGCGCTAGTACGTTCCTCCTCGAGCAGCCCACACACAATCGGACGACGATAAATTTCAACAATTTCACCCATATCAGAGTCACTCGCGTGCTCAACGCGGCGGAATTCTTGTTTGAATAGTTTCCACTTGATGGGATATAAAATAGCAAACGCCGCAACTGACGGTTCACTCCAATGAGTGTTTCGTTACTTGGGTGTATAGCTATGCCAGCTAGAGAATACTCAATCATAATACTCTTGACTTAATCGGTAAAAATCTCTATTTGACTACTATCTGCCTTACCGAAAGTGAAACCAGTTTCAGAATTCACTGAACTAGATCTGCATGGCTAAAATCATATGCATCACACACGAGGCACAAAGAAGGTAGCAAAGCAAAGTATGTGGGTAAAATGGATATAGGCTTTGAAAGTTAGTTGGGTCTAGTAGTCGTAGCTGAAAGCAAGCGTTTTGTGAATTTGGCCGTCATATCGAGAAGAAAACTTTCCAAATTGTCATTCGTAATTAATCTATGGTACTCGCCCAGCCCAATAAACGAACTCCCTTCTAAACTGGCTGTAAACAGATATGAATGAGTCATATGTGTGTGTGCGCATGGAACACTTTCCTTATCCATCGATCGCGTTTTTGCTTCGAGCTTAATACAACTTCGTTGTGCCAAAGGAAATCGAGAGTGAACGCCGTCAGGTCGTCAAAACAAACGTCTCAACCTTAATTGCCGCGCGTCATAATTACGCCAGAATTCATTCGCCCAACGACGATATTTCATAAAAACTAGAAGCTTACGCAACTATTTTTTGTGTCGATGTAATTAAGTCATGGCAAATGTTTTATGGAGACCAATTAACATTAACAAATCATTAAACATGTTTTCATCTCAAGAAAGGTGTGTGGAGCACTCACCAGCATAGGAGAAGAGTGGATGGTCACTGCTATGGTTGAGGAACTTATTCCAGAAGCACAATGTGAATTCTTTCAGATCAGGGAGGTCTGTTTTGTACTGCACGTATTGGAAGTAGAGATCTTGGTTGAATCCGACTTTGTAGAGATCACACTGACCTCCTGGGGTATGGGGCGCTTGGGGTTGATATTGCTGTGCGACAAGACTAGAAAAACTGTGTTCTGGTGCCGTTGGCTCGTAGTGTTGGTATGATGCGGATATTCCCTCATCTATACTTCCTCCATGGCCCAGAGGATGCCAGCGTCCGCTTTGGGCCATTGCCAAACAAGGCAACGCTATGGCGATGAATGCACTTAGCATCGTCCTCGACATTGTTTTACAAGTCTTTGATGGAATTCTGAGTAGATGATGCTTCTGTCTCGGTCGGGTATTGCTCGAATGGTTAGTGTCTTACTTTCAATCTGACATTCTGAAACATTCGAAGCAATTAGGTAAAATAGCTCCAATGTCTTCTGAGACATTCAAGTTGAAGTATTTCAATGAAGCGTGAAGGAAATTTGCGTTTAAATGAGTGCTTGTTTGTTTGCAACGGATGTTATCCGGCAATAGGCACATCCTAAGAAAGCTTACGAAATTATAGTGATTAGCAACAGTGTGCAAAATTGCTGCCCACTCGGAAGTACTTCGTTCAACACCACTTGAACGCATAGAACTGAAATTAAAATCTCAAGCATGTAAGAAATTGCTTAAAGTCATAATATATTAGTATTACTGCAGGCTTGCATTGGTACTTTCTTTCCGACTTGTCAAATGTTCCAAAGCATTGCCTGTGCCATGAAAAAGAAAGAACCGATTAGCTGCATTGCTT
The DNA here is from genome assembly GCA_027574925.1 of Ecitoglossa quadriceps. Lineage (NCBI taxonomy): Eukaryota > Metazoa > Arthropoda > Insecta > Coleoptera > Staphylinidae > Ecitoglossa > Ecitoglossa quadriceps. Next base: position 3,605,148 of record JAODGC010000010.1, read on the forward strand.
ACATTTTGCAATATGCGTCTTATTAATATTCACCTAGTAGACAGTGTAGTTTAATATAGAATGCTCAATCAGCAAGAAATTATTGGAAGACAAGAGAAATTGGAAATTGCGCAATTTGTCCATTTGATATCCAATCGTAGTGTGGGTCATTGCATTATTAGAAATAGTAATTTCTTGTGTAATCCTAACATGCAAGGTTGTGCTGGACATTGCATGAATATTTACGCAAGGTCTTTCAATCAGTTAAATTATAGTTAAATTGAGTTTTGAGATGTGCACGAATGATATTTATGTGGCAGGTGATCTCCGAAAGAATATTTCGTAACGTGGCGTGATTACCAATGTGGGCTTTACCCAATTGTTGCAATTGGTATGGATCGAACTGCAAATTATTTGTGTGGTTGTCAAATTCTGCTTTCAGATTTTCCCTTTGTTCACAAGGCATTTGTGTATTATTTCAATCGGATATTATTTGCTGCACAATGTGTTATATTATTCTGCAAATAAATTGGGAGAGATCAAAATATTTCCACTTGTTTGTATTGTTGGTGGTTTATTCCAACTTTTTTGATTGCGTGTAGTAAATTGAATACTCGATTTATTAGTCGCATAAAATATTGATAATATCCAGTGCGTATTGTGTCATTCGCTTTCCGATGTGAAACGAAACAGGAGAAAAAAATTACAAGCCGCTTAGTACGAAAATAGTAATTCTAGTAATTTTCGAATACACACTTTCTATCCGGTCACATTCACTTTGTTCAGTTCAATTTTGGTCTAACTGGTTTCATTATATTCGTAATTAACTCACAAATTTCACTCACTTGCCTTTCCTTGAATCTCTTTGGAATTTCTATTGGAGAACACTTGGGCGTTTTACGTTGAATTGCAATGCGTGCTCCAACTAACAGCAGCAAGTTTCGTTTGCAACTGATTCAATGTGTGTGCCAATCACGGTTTTATTCGAAAAATTCGTAATTGTATTCGGATCGATTTGACTAGGTTAGGTTAAAAGGTGGGTTTTCAGCAATGAGTGGGTAAAAACCGCTGGGACTTGTAACACATCCCAGCAAAATAACGCGCGCCTGAAGAGTCACTAGCGTAACGAGATCGCACGAATAAAAAGTTGTATTGCACTTGTAACTGGTTGTGTGCAATGCAATTTGTGTTGAGAAGTGAACGAATTATATAATGCTCGCAACGGGCATGCTGTTACGCATAATTGAAGGAAGGTGCATGATACCACTTTTTGCTTTTGTAACATAGATTCCGAGGATTGTAATGTAATACAGAAAAAATGGGAAAACTAAAGAAGCATTTGCATTCGCTTACATTACAAATAATTTCATTTAATTAACATAATTGATTGTATTAAGATTACTTGGTCACTTAGTGTTTTGTTATGTATATGATGTTTTTGTTACACTTAATTGTAGTTGAGGTGTGTTTGGTATTGTCGCCACTGTTGCCAACTCTACGAATCTCCTCCGAACGTATCCGAATTTCAAGCCGAACTGAAATGAGCTGTCAGTGCAATCAAAAATTTGAATACGTTGATGTGTTTCAACCAATTTCTTGGTCAATATTGCATTGAGCTGAGTTTACTAAATAATTTCTATAGTAATAACATTTACGGCATTGATGTTTTTTTCAGTTAATTTGTTTTAAGATTGTTGCACTTAATTGTAGTTGAGGTGTGTTTGGTATTGTCGCCACTGTTGCCAACTCTACGAATCTCCTCCGAACGTATCCGAATTTCAAGCCGAACTGAAATGAGCTGTCAGTGCAATCAACAATTTGAATACGTTCATTTGTTTCAACCAATTTCTGGGTCAATATTGTATTGAGCTGAGTTTACTAAATAATTTCTATAATAATAACATTTACGGCATTGATGTTTTTTTCAGTTAATCTGTTTTAAGATTGTTGCACTTAATTGTAGTTGTAGTTGAGGTGCGCTTGGTACTATCGCCACTGTTGCCAACTCTACGAATCTCTTCCGAACGTATCCGAATCGTAAGCCGAACTGAATTGACAGCTATCTAGTGCGACCAACAATTTGCATCAATAAACTTCTAGTTTTGTATTGTTTACAGATAACTTAGCCACTTAGTATTTAATGATTATAACGATTTTGGCGTGTTGCCTTCTACTATACTTCTGTTGAGTATAGAAGGCAACAACAGCTGAGAAAACGCTGGCAACATTAACAAAACACTAAGTGTCACAGTAAAGTTATTTTATTTCATGAAATATCAGACACTTGGTGACAATGCCCTTAACATAGCGTACCATTTATGAAAAGTTTCCTAAGATTTTCATATGTTCAAGATAATTATTTATGCAAGTTAAGTTGTTGTTTGCGATTTATTAGCATTGAATGTGAATGTTGCTCAGTTAAATTTTGATGTATGTGGTGCAATAAAAAGCACTTGTACTTACACATGAACAAAGTATCCAAAAGAGTAATCAGTCACTTCCAACCAACACTCGCCGGTGCCGTCGAAGAACTAACATTTGCGAGTGGACGACGCCAAGATATTACTTCCAGCTGGTGACGGTGGCGGAGGCGCCCACCTTCCTTTTTTCTACTTCTTCTTCGATTTCCTCTCGAAGGAAGGTGCGCTCGCACACGTGCGCTTGTCCTTCCCGCATGCCTTCATGGTAACATTGGTAACATTTCATAGAAAGACCAAAATTCTCAGCTGGCATTCACGAAAAAACTCAAGACTTTCGCTGGATTTGCATCGAGGTGCTTGTTATGGCTGGGAATTCGGCCAATTGTTCAACAAAACCAATTAGTACTTAATGTGCTTATTAGTTAATAATTATAATAATTGAGGCGTTACAAGTAAATTGGTCTTAATTGTTGTGTTAATTGTTAATTTAAGTTAATTGTTTTCAAATTGTTTTTCAAAAAAGCGTAATAGTGGTGTGCAATATCGGCTCGCGTTGGTAGGATTATTTAGGTTGGTATTCCTGGCTCCAAGCGCTGTCACAACAAACGAAGGAACTCGAAGTTAACGCCGTTGACAGTTCGGGCATGTTCGTGATCGCAAAAGTGCATAAGCATGGAAACAAGTTTGTAAATTCTGTTTTGTTATGGTAAAAGCTTTGTTGGTGCATTAATGGGATATGTCTTTGGTAATACAATTCTCTTTCTTTCTTAAAATGACAGTCTTAGTTTATCTGTCAAAAATAATTTGAGTTTATGATCATAACATTAAAAATTGGCTAAGAGGTTAGAAATGACATATTGAGTTTCCATCAAATGCCCGAAAGAGAAACATTGCAGTTGAATTTGAAAGGTGTCTTTGTTATTACTAAATTTAACGCATTTCTCACCAGTCACACGACTGTTTGTTTAGTGGTGGTTGGAGATTTATAGAAATTACAGAGGTGAATTAAATGCGTTTCTGTTTGCTGGCATGTCTTATATAATCAGTGATGATAGTCGTATGGCTTTATGTTAAGATTTATCTACTCAGATGGATGATCGATTCTGACTCTTAATGTTGTTTACTGTTGATCGAGTATACAACACTCCTAGGAGTATTGTTTGCGTATTACTGAATAAATTTGTTAGTAATATTGTCGAGGTCTTTCCCTGTGCGAATTGTGATGTAGCAACAACTTTATTGCTTTCGCAGATGTGATTCCTTTTCTGTGTTGGTTTTATCCATCACTACTATTCAATTTTCACGCTATGGAAATGTAGCTGAAGCTGACTTGATCAATAATATCAGTAGCTTTCAATTGACGCGAATGGCGTATGTAAATATTTAACAATTCTTTAAATTGCTTCGTTGCTTAGAGGTTGATGAAGTTGATAGAATTTTGAACAGTTGTAGGAGAAGCAGGAGGCACATGGAAATGATTAAATATTAAATTAAATGTTTTTACTATTTTAATTACGTTTGGGTTGGTAGAATTGTTTGGGTTGGTATTCCTAACTTTAACTGCTGTCACAACTAACGAAGGAACTCGAACCTACCGCAGTTGACACTTCGGCCATGTTCGTGCTTGCAAAATTACATAAACATACAAACAACTTTGTGTGACGACGGTTTTATTCATCAGTACTATTTAATTTTGATGCTATGGAAATGTAGTAGTTGACATGAGTAACAATATCTCTATTATTCAATTGAAGGGCATGACGTCTAGAAATATTTTTCAATTTTTTTGTGTCGCTTCGTTCAACAGAGGGCGGTGTACTGGTTAACGTTTGGAACGGTTGCATAAGACACAGGAGTCATGAAAGTGCTGAAATCTTCACTTGAATGTTTTTGCTGTCATAATTCAGTTTATGCTCTCGGCTACTTATTATAGGCGTGACCTTCAAAAACAAGGGCTTCTCCTTTGCTAATGGTTTGCGATTGGTTTTTTGCGTGCGGTCAAACATCAAATGAACAATCGCACTTCATGGGTGAGCGTTATTTGCGTGATCTAGATCCGTTTCATGATTCATAGAAGGCAATGTGAACAATGTCAAATAAGCAATTTACTAATTCCCCGCATGGATTACCACACCAGTTGAGGTTGTGTACTAAAGTGAGAAATGCACAGGTATGACTTAGTAATATTTATCGTCGGTAACGATCTGATCGCTTTCAGTTGTGTTTTGAGGTGCCAAGCCGGTAACGTTGCGTTGGTTTGGGGTTAATGAGGAGCAGTGAGGAGCAAATGTACGCCAGGAATTTCATGGTTAACTTGCTTAACGACAAGATGTTAATTTGCGTGGTTGTGCATACGTTTTATATCTTTGCATTGACATACCGAGTTCATTACCGACATATCAATGCGAATTTACTGGACGTAGAATTATTGCAGAATATAAATATTTTATTCTGCATACAAACCAACTGCGTGGAAAATTCCATTTGAATGGCGTGTCTTTATAGTGCTTCTATTTGTTTGGATTGTATTTATTGTAAGCATCATTTTTACCTTGGTCTTGCCCTTTTTTGTAGTTGTAGACGCGGTTGAAGGTCTTTTGAGGGTAAACTACAATGTAGGCAAAGAGTTTACGATTTAAAAAATTACATTTTTTCATGTGCTCAAGCTTGAGGGTTCTCGAGGGTCGAAATTCAGTAAGCACTGTGGTTAGATGGTGTAGAAAGTTACATTTATCGTTGCATCTCTTCTGTTCGGTTCCGCATGCAACAGTCAGATGCTGTGATGATTGCAGAAACGTTCGACCAAAGACGATAAATGTAGAGCATTAAATGAAATTAAGTGAAATGCACAACAAGTATGAATGCTCAATGGGAGCGGACGAAATGCAGAATGTTGCAATCACATTAGACGCAGATAATTTGGAATCGTTGTGCAAACTGTAGGCAGATAAATTTTTCCGAATTTGCTGTTGGTAGTGCGAAAAAAATGAAGGTACACCACTATCATTTTTATGCACTTGGTAAGCCAACAAAGCAGGGTAGTGCGATATCTGAAGATGATTAAGAAAGTTGTTGAAAAAGTATTCATAACATGCAACATTTGCAACGCATTTCAGAATTCGGAGAAATTCAATTCTTCGCTGTATGAGTCTTAATGGTTTACCCATTGTACATTTGATATGCGATATCTTTCAACGCGTGATTTTGCTGTGCCACACAGCAATGTGCTATAACTGTCAAAATCATTTATATGATCAAAATTGACTTAACTGTGAGGTGATGAATTGAACGGTCTCAATTTTTTTCTGAGGGTCCAAATTTTTTTCTTGATTTTTGATTTGCAACTGTATCGAATAACTTCTCATAACTGCACGAAATGTACTTAGGATTGACGAAAAATTGTTCCAATAGTTCGTCAATTGGTACGGAGGATTAGGTGTAAACCTAATT
>JAODGC010000010.1:3628689-3639099 GCA_027574925.1 Ecitoglossa quadriceps
GACCCCCACAAGAGTTGCAAGAAAGTTAATAAACTAAATGCGTTCATTAACTTTCTTGGCTTTGTTGCAAACTAGTGATAATAAAACATTGAGTGTATTAAGACAGTTATTGGCAAACTTTCAAAAAGGAAAAGTTAATTTATTGACCCTGATATGAACCGAGTATGGACATAACGACTAATCATGATAATTAAAACAGATACTTTACATGCACTTTGATAATATTGAATGCTCCCCATAAAGCACAACAAGCACTCTGAATGTGACACGTTGCTCATAATAATAATAATAATTCAATTCGATTGTACACGTTGAAGCGTGCGGATGGTAAATAATTGTTAAGTCCCAGTCTGCATTTTTACGTTTTGCATCGACTATTTTGAATGTGACCCATTCACACCTGCTTCACCTTACCCAATTAATCCGTTTGCGTAAGTCGATACACAATGAGAAGTACTGACCCATGATGAACGCGGCCTGCATGCAAGTGCGTATGGGATACTAATGAGCTCGCCTGTTTCATTATAGATGGGTACATGTCATCGCCCGAAAGGGGCTCACGGTATGAGGAGACGTACTACAGCCAATATGGGGCTCGATCTGGCTCCATTACGCCTGTCATTGATGAGGAAGTCAGGTGAGTTAGTGCTAAGTGACCACGTTGTTTTGATATTCTCAATGCACTAGTTTGTCTGCAAAATGAAAAAAAAGTTGTTGGTTTTTGCACCGGCCATTGCACCGTTTACATGTTACGTTGACCATCCGATGTATTTGCTTAAAGCGATACCGAATTGATTGACGATCAATATTCAATATACGGGGTGAAAATTGCGCCCGGAGGACCACGGCCTGCACCTAGAACACAATTTGCTACGCCCGCAGCACCACCTTATGACGCCACGAGGTAACAGCTTCTAACAATTTTCATCGATTCACCACTGCCTACATCACACCAAGATGCATTGCTCACTGAAAGCGTATTTTCATTTGCATCACAAACACATTGTATTCAATGAAAAAATGCAGGTTGTTGATTTTCATGCCACAGCGAAGAGTAAATTGGGTGTCAAACATGGTTCACCACATTTCGAGTGTCGTGATTTATGCCCAAAAGCACCAGAAAAAAGAAAATCTAGGGAATTCTAAATTTGACAGGCGGATTTGTCGCGCATGCGCATTACGATGAGATCCATCGTTATTAACACCCAGTTGGGATAGTTTTGAGCATATCCGATGTCTAAATGATTCCAAACCACAATTCACATTTCACAATGATTTTGTATACTTTCGTTACGATGAAGAGGTGTTACGCACGGTGTATATTAATTACCAATTTAAGGTTAAACGAAATTTGTAGGATTCGTGTGGAACACATGGAGAGACAGCTGGCTAACCTAACTGGACTGGTTCAGAAAGCTCTAACACACCAGACGCCAGCAACTCTTCAAGTACCATCAACAGGGCGCGACACATACAGGGGTGAGTTGGTCGTTTTGATAAGTGACTGATGTTTGCAACTGGCGTAATTCGGCTGGCATGCGTCACATTGGATGTTTTCTGCAATGTGCAAGGCTGAACCTTGGCTGAATGAAGCTACCAAGTGACTTATTATGCACTGCGCTAATTAGCTGTTCAATTGGATTGCATTGCTAGTGTTGCATTTAGCGTCTGCTAAATACATGCACGTTGTTAACACTTAGTTTGTAATGTGTGCATTTTTATGCTCAACATAGTAGAGGTTATTTCCGAGGCGCTTTCAATGCAGAAGGCAACTTCTTTTCTGCCATGATCTAATTTAACATAACAAAACTACTCATTACATATTTCCTAGGCTGTGTGTGCACAAGAAAATCGCTTGTGATCTTGTGCGTTGAATAGTCGTGCGCCATTAATTGTAATTAACGAGTGCCGAATGATATTTGTTTACGTTTCTGCTCTGTTTGTTGGTAACTCTCTTCGCTTTGACTCGGAAAACCAAACTGCGCGCCACGCACGCTCTCGGTGTGCTTGCTGCCTCCCACGTGCTCCGTTCGACAGATGAGTGCGATGTGAACATGAACTCGACGTCGAGTTTCGCGCAAATGCTGCCAGGTTGGTAACCGCCACCCCCAATGAAGCCAGGAACCGAGCACACAACAAACGCACATACAATTTCAGTTCCAACATTTGACTAAACATAGCGTCACCTTGCTTTTACACCTCGCATGCCTATTGGTTTGGATTCACAACGAATGCACTTGAAAACTACAGCGTTGTACTATTCTTATACTTAGTCTGAAGCTGTGTGGTTGATTTACTTTGTATTATGTGAATCGTTAGCTATTTGGTTTTAATGCGATAGCCAGTATATTTTCCCAGGTCTAAAACTGATCAGCAATGGAAGTTTACAAACATGTTTGTTACACATAATCTAATGTATATGTTGGCAGATGACACCTACGTGCGTTCAGAGACAAAACCGCCCAAATTGGGCAAAAGCGGCTGTCGTAAGTTGGCCTTTTCGAACCTATAGGCATGCCCGAACTGAACGTGTTGTACACTCTCGATGTTGCTGTACCCCCATGTACCTCGATGTTGTCGACGACAGACTTCTTTTGCCGGCATGATTAGTTTGCGTGCAGTGTATCCTCCCCCCCCCCCCCATGTAAATTGATAAGAAAGTCAATCCACTTTCCTTCGCCTTGTATGCATGTTTCTATAGGATGCGCGCCCTCCAGGCGCAAACGTGGCAGGCGGAAGTAGACGGCATGAAGTTCGTAACCTTCGCCGCATCTCTGTGGGCTTCCATCAGCTTTCGTCAATATTTTTACTATATAGACATGGGTGGCGTGGTGGCTTCCAGCGTTAATCTTTTGCGTTGTGTGTGTGTTTTAGATAAGTCCGTCTCCTTCGAAAAATCGGTCTCGTTCAGCGACGAGCCACCAGATATGAATTCACCCAAACAGCACAGTCCACAACATACAGGTAAATAATCTTCTGCAGCAAGGAAGGAATGCGTTTTGTGCTGATTTTTATTATTGGCTTATCGAAACAGCATGCCTACTTTGGTTGTTATCTATCGAACACGAGGCGTAAAAGCTGAAATACGTCAAACTGCGTAAAATTTGAAGTATTCGCATTTTTTTTACTTAACAATAACACGCTTCAAACAATGTGAATGTACGTAGAACTTTATCATCATATTCCCTTCCTTCTTATTTGTGTAGGAAGAAACTTGTTCCATTTTTTTTTATTTCGGAATCTTAACCGAATTGAATTGAATGTTTGGAAGAGTTTTGATTAAAATAGTTTTCTTTAGTCGGTGCATGGATTTTGTGTTGGTAAATTGTATTATTCCAATTCAGTTGTACTTTGCAGTGGACTTTTTAATTATACCTACTGATACGACTTGGTTAATTTTGTTTTATTTTCACAACCCATACAGTTGTATCCTTTAGTGTGACTCTTTGTAGTGCCTTATAAGGTAAGATTCCTTCCTCTTGGTTCTGTTTAATTCCTGCTGCACGTGATTAATAGGTATTGGCGCATGTAATCATCATACCTACAACACCAAGTTGATGAATGTTATAGCAACCAGCAGAATCTGATAATAATTGCATTCGGATCACTAACAAAAGCGGTTTTTTTTTTTGATTCTAAACGGTTGCTTTCTGTAGCGGATACTAAACCTACCAAGCCTGCCATAAAGTCTTCAACTCTTCCACGGACCTCCTCGCAAGGTAAGATCGATAGAAACGTTGAAATATTTATCACCCGACTGACTAGTCGTTACACCCAACACAAGTCTGACATTCGCACACAAATATTAATTGGTTCGTTCGTTCCTTTTTGCAAATCAATCTCCTCCGACATTTTCTGCAGTTTAAAGTTACTATTCGCCACATTTATGACATGTTTGGCTCGGTTGCAAACGTTGCAAATCTACTTTACATTTCTGAATGTTGCTACATTACGCCTTGGCGCAGTATGTTGAGATTTACTGTAGTGTTTACCTTGTGTTTAGAGAGGGATCGCTTGAAACCGGCGCCGCCACCAAAGCCAGCGTCGTTATCACCCGGCCAATACGACGGCAGGCACATTTATCGCGATCTGCAACTCACGCCAGAGATGTACAATCAATTGCGTGGCCTACAAAAGAAGGCTAAGGATTTGAGAGCTGAAGTACGAAATTTGCGAAGGATGTCGCAGGCACAAGCGCACTCGGTGAGGGAAACCATTCGGGATACGTTTATTAAGATCAGAGCGATGCTTATGGTTGGTGGGGAGCAGGTATGGCAAGCAGGTAGGTTGAAGATAATTATGTGGTTGCGAAGAGTGCGCCGAGAGGATGTTTGGCTGATGATGTTTGGCGTTTTTTAGGAATGGACCAAGAACGGGTTCGTCTGAGTCGCGAAGAAGACTTGTACAAACAGGAGATGATCCGTTTGGAAACGGACTTAACTGACTTGGAGTCTACGGTTGAAGAGCTACGGGGCAATGTCATCAATCGCAAGACACGTGTGAATATGTCCGATGTTGAAAATATGGCATTGGTACTAAGCAAGAGTTCGAAAACGGTGGCGGATCTTAAACTTCGGTAAGCCCTCAAGTATGCGATCATTAAAGCATTAAATTTCACTGATTTTTATAGATTCCCAATGTTACAAGATGGACTAAAGACAATGCTCGGCACTGAGATGGAGAAGGTAGTACGCGAAGAAAAGTTCTTGAAGGAAGAACCCGAGCGTTTGGAAAGCGCTCTACGACGCTGCAAAAAGTTGACTGGTACTTTAGTAACACTCAAAAGGTAATTGTGCAACGTGGTTAACTAGGACTATATTTTAATGCACTTGAAATTGAAAATCAATTAGACTGGCGAGCGTACAAGAGCAGCGCCTGCCATGTTCAGCAACCGCCGCTGACGGCCGCCTCTCGCCGACGGAACCCACACCCATCACACCCACCTCGGCGCAGCACAGCAAGGTAATGGTCCCAATAAATATGCCAAAGCATTTCGACCCTTCTCTATCACATCACGTGCCTGCGTGGTGACAGCCTTGTGTTTTTATTTACACACTGCCATCTTTCCCACTCGATGGTTCGCTTTAAATCCATGCATGTGTCTACAAATCATCAACCGACATCGATTGCAAGACGATTGATCCAAACGTAATATGGAATAGGATGCGTTGTGCAGTCGAGGAGTGTCCGGCTGCTCCTTCTATAATAAGCTAGATGTAGATACAATTGGCATAGTGAACAATCGGCACAGTAACTTTTCACTCACATCTCCTGTGATTGCAATGCGAAATTGAAATATCGGTACAACTGAACAAAAATGGCATTTCCAATGTTACCTTAGCTATTTGAAACCTAACGACATTATCACACATTTGAATGTTACACATTCGTTGTTACTCCAAGCCCATGTCAACCCATCTTATCTTATCAACCTCACCCCCATTCCCCCTAATTATTGGTTGTTTGTTTTTTTTTTCACTTGTGCTCACTTGGGTTGTTTATGATTTTATTTCGTGACTGCAAATTAGTGCACTGATTAATCAATCGCATCTTGTTTTTTCATCAACATCCATACCATAATTGACAGACACATTTGCATCTTCATGTTGTACATACATCAGCAACGTACGCTTAATGACGAATTTAGTTAGATCAACCGTGAAATTTGCATGCTGATAAATCATAGCAATAAAGTGTACTCTAAACGTCACAGTCAAATGGGTCACCCACATCTAGAATGTCAGTTAACATCCAAGCTGTGAGTGCAAAGCAAATTTGGTGTTTGATTTTCCTATGATTTCCACATGGAGCTGCCTTCCTTCTTTTTTGTTTTTGTTTTTGGTTGTAACCATTTCAAAACCATTTGTTCGCTGAGTGTCTCATGAGCCGATAGATAGATTGGCGGTTGTGTAAAATTAGATGCAAACTAAGCTGTGAGGTTGATTCATCAAAATTTCTTCTTGATTTTCTTTTCCATGTAGTACGGCTGGAAGTGGAGTTCAAACTTCAAGGAAGCGATTACTGCTCACGAGTAAAATCAATTCCAGAATACGTATTAAAAGTGCTTGCCTTAAATATATATATATATTTATATAATTTCTTTCTATATTATTACATACATATTTATACTTAACATATAAATATTATGGACTTTATCATATGACTGACTGATTGATAATGAACTGTTTATGATGCTCATTTCTATATTACTTCGTTGGTTCGTTTCATAATTTGGCTTGACGATGATTTGATTGGAATCTCTACTTACTACTAACTTTACCACGGTTCTCGTAACCCAATCAACGCGATCTACTGGTTTTCCACCAATGACCGACCCTCTCTGCTTGCAAAGGATCACCGCACTTTTCTTACGTTCTGGCACATCCTCACCGGATATTGGGGAATGTTGTAAAAGAAAAAAAAAAGCATTAAAAAAACCAATAGATCGTTGCGTTTGCTTTTGTGGATTTTCTCAACTTCTATATATGACCTCTTTTCCCTATAGTAAGGTGTCATTGGAAATGTGTTTGTGATTGTATATCAATGTCCGCGCACTACTTTACCACCATCCCTCTCTATACTCGCACATGTTCTGTGCTTGACGAATTCGCACCATCCTCAAATCGAGACCTTGCGTACCGAATCAAGTGAAATATGCAATACCTGCATATGGTCACATCATTAGATGTTCGAAAATGCTATGTACCGATTGGCGAATCTAAAATTGGCACACGATTATAAACTGCACGAGAAAAGCGAACAAATTTGATCGAATCGATAATGTGTTAGTGTGTAATGTCACATCCGTCACCATCATTTGTGAGCATACTTGCAACAAAAAATTACATTGGGATCATTTACATTTCGCATTAATCTTGCGTTCTGATATCAATTCAATTTGGTTTTGGTTTACATTCGTAGTAATTGAGTAATTGTTTCTTTCGAATTTGGCTTGTTTTAAAGCGATCCCCTTTGTTCTTAGCTTTGTTCTTTGCTTTCGTTGCGTAGCGTAAATAGAGTGTTGATTTGAAACATTCATCGGTTACGTGTATGTCACTATGTTGATTCTCCTTTTCTACTACTAAATGGGTAATTTTGAGGGTGCTGTATTAGTAGTAAATTGAATTCTATTATTGGATATAAATTTTTCGGTTTGTCGATATTAATCACTCTCTTGTATTTATTATATTGACCTTACTATAAGGGAAGGATGTTTTTACGTTTTGAACGAATTTCTTGCTCCTTCCGCACCAGCTCTCTTCTTAACTTTGTTTGTATACTTTGTTTGTGAAATCTGAATTGCATGCCTTATTGTAGGTGGTAGCGCAATTTTGCCATTTCTTCTTGCTTTCGTTTCTGGCGTCTTCATTTTCATTGACAATGATTGCGCTCCCCGAACGACGGACACTTTCCATCTTCTTGCAACGCAAGAATCGTTGCCTATGTGACTTGAATTTTTATGTTGACTTTTGTTCTAATCTATCCCACGCATGCTGCATCAAACAAATGTACGTACTAATGTATTAGGCATGATGATGGAACGCAAAGTGGCTTGGAAGAAAAGCTCAAAGGGCGATGTAAGAGAGTTGCATTGCATCCTGGCATGCCAAGTGCATGGCTTTGCTTTACTGACCCATGTTGAGTGTGTAAATTAATTGGGTTTGGTATAATATTATTTTAAAGTTTGCGTACTTGTTTCAGACTGACAACTTAACCAGTAGCTAAAATTAAGTTGTTGTTGGTTTTATTGATTTTTTTCTTTGTTTCAATAAGGTAATGGTTTGTTTTATTCTTACTTTGTTTATTATTAGTTTCTTTAATAACATTCCAAGTATTTTTTTTTCTCTGTGTGTGTTTTTTTTTTCTTCTTTGGTTAACCAATTACGACTGAGTTGGATTGTTTTTTTTTTTTTCTTTAACTGAATTGAATGAAAATGCAATTGGAAGTTTCTGTTAGGTGTAAGAGATAATTGGAAAATGTTCGCGCTAGTGCAAAATTGCAAATTAATTGGAAATAGTTTACATGGATAGCTGTGCTGTTGCATATTGCAACATGTTGCGCTCAATATACTAACTGGTGTGTTTTAATGCATAGTCCACTGCCGGCCAACGTGTGGGGTCGCTCGGCGTCGGGGGAGACGCCGCCAACACCACCGACGGTTACCAGCGTCCGGAGAACGCACTCGACGCTCTGTTAGACGAACTCCAGACGTTCTCTAAGCCGCACACGGTGAACACGCAGATACCCCAGTTGTCCTACCCGCCCGATTCTGATCCACCGACGCTGCCAGTCAAGGGTATTCAGCCCTCGCACCATCACCCACCGAGCATGCACGAGATTGGTCGCAAGGGCAGCATGGACTCGGCGTCCATTCTACCCACGCAAACGCTCACCGTGAGCACTGCCACTGGCAGCCTGCGTCGTCTGCACTCGTACCCAAGCGGATCCGACACAGATAACAGTCCACCAATTCAGCCATTGCAACGCACCCACCCCGAGAGCGGTAGCGGCAATTTGAACAACAAGCAAAGCGGTAAACCACCTCTACCGGAGCGCAATGCAGATTTGCTCCAGCATATTTCATCCAAACGCGTCCCGCCCCCGCCTCCACCACGCACCAGTTCCAAGTCGCCGCTGGCATCGCCTACATCGCCGAGCCTACCACCTCGTTCGCCGGCGTCCAACTTACAACACATTCAGAACGTGCAAAATATGGTTGACAACAACAAACCGCAGTCGCAGTTTGAGCTGGCCACGCAAAATCTTGGTTTGGGCACACTGCGACGAAACATTCAAAACAAAGGTAGTCTCAAGGACGCAAGTAAGTCCCAAACGCTCCCACGTAATATTGGATCCAATCTTGTGGTGCACGCGACCACCGAGATAGAGAGCACAGCAATTTCTGCAAGCAACAGCAGTAGCTGCGAAAGCGTCAATTCGCAAGACGGTACCAAGAAGCGTAAGGAGGAACTGGAACATCGCCATCAAGAATTACTCAAGAAGCAAAAGGCCCTTCAGGAGCAATACGCGCGCCTGCAACAGTTACAACGAGGAACAAATACGCTGGCTGTAATACCACCAGCACCAGACCAATTGCTGAAGAAAACCGGAAGCGAGTCAAATATCTTGCAAAAGATGGGATTGCAACTGACGACGTCGCAGATGACAGGCTCTCTTACAAATCTGCCGATCAAAAGCGCCAATCAGCAAAACAACAATGTGCCTCATAGCGACGATACAAGCACCAGCTCCAATACCAGCAGCAATGCGACGAACAAGGTCTACGAAACGGATATACTGTGACAGGAGCGCATGCAATCGGTGTGTTAGCTCACGCATATCAGCCGATAGATAGATAGATAGATAGATAGACTCCTTGGACGGGATGTCTAAACTGGCCATCATCTTTGCGCTGCAACCAGCAAACATAAAGCGAATTCAGCACAATACATTTCATGTTCTTGTACATGAGATACGTATATATATCTAAATAAATATACTGAATGAACGGAGAACATTCAGCACACACTTGCACCCATCTCACTGCAGAATGTTGATTGAGTTTGCAACCCATCAACCCAATGAGGTAACAATAAAGATTGATTAGCCACCGCGATCTGAAACAAATGGGGTGTTATACTACTTTGCTCAATTTATCTAAACACAGGAAATAATTCAAGTGCAGTCCCAGCCCCATGTATGGTAAACCAAATATACTAAATGATAGTTACAATGTGTAGTCGAAATTGTTGCACATATTTTAGTGTGGCATCTTTGTGGTGTCTTCAATGTTTCCTTAAATTAACATACATAACAAATGGATATCTGTTAGTCGTCTTATGGATTCAACTCATGTTTGTATACTTGTATTCAAGAAAACCACCAAATTTGTAATCACTTCATAAACTCATACAATACCTACCTACATATAATGCCAAAGATACAAACTACGATGATACATGGTCTATTCAATTGATGGAATGGATGCAAACTTGTGTTGTTATTTTGGTTAGAATAGACGTATTAAGCATAGAATGTCATAAGGAAGTATAAACAACCACAGTATTACCAATATAGTTATTAACAGCACGATGTCGACTGCTTTAATGCAAACATCAATGTGACGATAGGTATATCACTTGTGGTGCAATAATCTGCAAACATAAATAATGAAAGTACGAAGTAAATACTAATTGTAATAAAGCAAAGTGTTTAGATCTAAATTATTTACACATTTTGCAGTCTTCATAATATTGGTAAACCAAATATGTAAAAGGAAGTAATCCACCAATGGAAGAGCAGTATTTGAATTTTCAAAATTTCAATTCTTATAGCTGGCTGAATCAATATACCCAATAAGTGTAAATACTAACAACTATCATCCCAATGATTGATGTTGAACGAGTGCA
>JAODGC010000010.1:3659445-3670519 GCA_027574925.1 Ecitoglossa quadriceps
CCAAATATTTGAAGAATAGTGAAATTATAGTTGGGTTGATTATAATAATAACAGAAATACTTGATACTGGAATGTTTATTACAAACAAAATTCAGAATTGTTCCACATATGCTGGCACGGCCTAATGGCATACAACAGAAAGTAGTGATATTTAAGTCTCATCTTAAAAACTTTAAAGATTTAAGTCTCCGAGATAAATTCCAATTAGTATTTTATGGCTAATGTATATAGAGAATATATAAAAAGCATTTTTTTTCAGATTGACATTGGCTCCATCTATGTTTCTATATCACTAGTCTAGTATCTTTCTAAATGCATTGAATAAATATTGGGTACCAATTTGTTTGTGACAAGAAGTATAACGCGTAGGGAAATGAACATTTCATTAATTCAAACCAAGTGAGGAATGCTCGAGTTTGCAAAATTGCAAAAAGCATCTTCCTTTGACTTGCTTGCGTTAGTGACTCCAGCTCCATCTAGGTTTGCATGTTTCTACCTAACCTCATTACATGTCTTTAGTTTCTTGGATAAACCAATAAAATACCCGACAAATATTTCTAACTGATCTTTCTCCTCTAGCTGCAGCACAACGACGAATCTTCAATTAATTTGAAACCTAACACCACCGGTTTCACACTCTAAATAAATCAAAACGCCAACAATCTTTTCAAGCAACCCTTGCCCCTGCTGTCTACAAAATTGAATGCATCTAAGATTGCGATCTCTTGCACAGACCCTATTTTTAATTCACCTCCATTCCAATTCATATCAACTGTAACGTTAGTTCCCTTTCTTCCACGCAACCATTGTTACATCTGCTCCGGCGAAAGTCGTTTACGTTCTTCACCGGCTATCTACACAAAATGCCTATTGTGTGCCATCGCATTCGAGGCAATTGAAATCAGCAAAATGCAATTGATTCGCTGATTTCGATCGGTTTCCTGGTTCCATGCCTTAGAGGACGACGATGATTGCTCTGAGACAGACAGCGATGCGAGAACAATCATACGTTTGCTTGGCCATCTTGCGGCTGATAGCAATCGATTATTGTGTGATATGAGCACGTGAATGATACTGCACATATGCCACAATTTATGTACACGCTTTGCTCATGTTAATGCAGAATGCATATTGACACAATTCAAGCATTCGTAACGTGCCCTCGCAAGCTGGCTGGTTGGGTTGCAGAATCGTTTAGTCGGCTGCCCGCATTGCGCATTAATATCGTGTCGTCACCGCGTTGTGGGCGGCTGTAAATTGCGACGAGATTTCAATGGACGTGCGCCGATTGTATTCAAAATCTACTCCGACGACGGCAATTAAAGTATTATCCACTTACGTAACAGTGTGGTTGACATGTTTCCAAGATTAACTCAGGCATCAACATAGATTCAATTCGAATGGAATCTTTGGGCTACATATGCCAACAAAATTTTACTTATGGTCCAAAACAAAGGCGAGAAGCAAATTGCTTGTTTGGCAATAAATCGTAATAATCGCATCTCCTCTTGACAATTGCAATAATGCATTGGCTACGAGATGGCAGCACTAGTCCAAATGATGCGCGACGTCGCTGTAGCTGTCATTCCAAGAAATGATATCTGGCATGCAATAAATCAGAATAGTCAATAAATATGGCTTTGGAATTGTTGCGTGCCATCATGAGTGGCACCTGAATCGTACGTCTCGCTTAAACAAGTACGTAAGGTATCGATTTGTTCGATCCGTTGGAGCTGGCCGATACAAATGAATAATTAAGATTGATACCGCGTGTGGTCATAAATAACATGTGGAAAACGGCTCCCCGGGACGCCAAGTGATACACAAGCACACCGTGCTAGAGGAATGCATGCATGCACCGTCATTACCGCCGATAATAAATTAACTTTTAATAACACCTGAGCTTTATGCGTTTCAGATAGAATCGCCGTATGTGGCTCTGAGCGCAAATTGAAACGTACGGCGGAGCTTACATGTTTGGCTTCTCCACTTTAATTGATTTACATGATACGCTTGGATTTGTTTCAGCTGGGAGAGCTGGAGAAACTGGGCGGATGATGGAGAGAAATTGAGGAACAACATTGAAGGACAATTACGGAAACTATAGCTAGGATAGCGTATTGCCTATAATTATCGGTTATAATTTGTGCAGTATGAATGAAAATATTCGACGCATGATGTTGGTGCTGAAGTGCATGAATTTCTTAATGCGTGGACGAGATGTACGAGTTGCATGCTGCCAGAGCTAATTGATGTTTTCGCAAGTGAAACCGCTCACATTTCAATTTTCGTCGCACCTTTCTCAGTAATTATCATATTAGAACACTGCGCGCGAGAGACTGCGCGTAAAGCTCTCAGATTGAAGCTGCGATTAGAATTAAGCAAGTTATGCATGAACTGAAGCGCTTGTGTTTGGTGATTTGTATTTCGCGCGGATAATTGCGCGTTGACGCCGTGAGAGGGCGCTGCCTGCTCAGATGTGTCGATGGAAGAAACAATCACGTGCATCCTCAGCGTTGTGTTGTGGCAGCAGCAGCAGCAGCAGCAAAGAGTAGCAAAAGTATTGACAGCTTGAAATCATTCAAGTCGAAAGTGTTTGGTCGAAAGTATGCCTATATTCTAAGATGCACATGTATGACTGTCATTTTGTTGTAGGTTAGTTACGACAGCATCATGCAGATGTCTTGCATCCAAAGGTAAAAACTCAAGAAACATCTAGCTAAAAATATCCGCAAACAAACAGATGGCGAGTTATTTTATTACAAGTCGTGAATAAAGCACGATCTAGCTACGAATTGTATTGCATAAGTTATAATTAATAAACGACTATATCGCGAACGCGAAAGAAAGTTTTAGGATTTTCGTACGTCGTAACATGTAAGAAACACTAGCTAGGTATTTAGTCTTGTCTTCACTCCTGCACGCCACATCGGAGGACTACCATTATGTAATTGGCCAATTAAAATTGCAAATTACGCGGAGGAAAAATATTACCGCTTAAAAAATGTTCACATAACAATGTGCATCGTTAAGAATTTGGGCGTATTGTTGCAAGTTAGATGACGATTCTTACCCTCATTATCGAAAGAGGTGTAATTGTGTTACATTCTTTGCGAGGATGTAAGTGCGAATGGAGCAATGAGCAAGAAGCTGGAAACTCATCAATCATACAACAAATGATATGCAATGATTTGCGAGAAGTATTCACATGTTCAACTTGTTTGCTTATTGCGCACAAGCAAAGAAGTCTTTCTTGGCAAAAAGTGTAAACTATCTTTACTTATTAGCCTGTCTAATAATAGATTATAATTAAAATTTTTCGAGTTGGCGGAAATTATTTACTGCTTGTTATGTGATTGCTTTGTCAACTAAATATCACAACAAATTAGTACTTTAATGCATTATACTTTTTTCTTTGGCATTTGTTTATTACATGTTGAATGAATGTAATACATAGAACAAAGAATATGACTAGAAAGGTATCATCAAGTATAATATTTGCAAAATTATCTATTTTTTGTCTATTGGTTGAGAGTCACATGAAATATTGGTTGCATACAGTATTCGGCTTTATAAACTTCTACAAACTAAACAATTAGTCAAAGTTCAGTGTTTGTTATTTGTTGAATTATGATCAATACGCAGATTATTCATTTGGTAATTGAATGCGAATTAAACTCGCAGCGCCCTCTTGGAGAAATTGGACAAAACAATTGCATTATATCAACAAGTAAAGCACAAGACTGTCAAAAAGAGAATGGTTGCTTACTTTCTTATAAATAAGATAAATAAGAAATTACAACTCTTAATTAATGAGCAAGGTTAAGAAATTTAATGGTTGCATTAAGTATTTGAATGAAAAAACTGTTACAAAGGAATACATTTGTCAAAGTTCCGTTTTCCTTGGTTGAGTAATCATAAATTCGCACATTTTTCATTTAGTAATTGTAAGCTAACCAATCTTTCCACGGTGATAAAAGAATGACTTTAAACCTGCAGCGCCCTCTCTTGAGAATTGAACAAACCAATTGTATTATGTTAACAAGTAAAGCACAGAACCGTCTCGAAAAGGAGGATGCTTATTTTTTTACGTAAATAATAAACTAAAACTCTTAAGTAATCGACAAGGTTAAGAAATTTATTGGTTGCATACAGTACTTGACTTGAACAACTGTTACAAAGGAATAAATTTGTCAAAGTTCCGTTTTCCTTGGTTGAATAATCATAAATACGTACATTTTTCAATTTGGTAATTCTCAGATAACCAATTTTCCCAAAATAGAGAAAGAATGAGGCTGACTTTGAACCCACAGCGCCCTCTTTAGTGAATTCAGGAAAATAATTGCATTGTGCTGCTTACTTTCTTGTACAAACAATAAAAAACTAATAACACACTAATAACAAAGCAAAACTGTTTATTTCTAGATGAAGAGATTTCAATTGGTGGAAATGGCTTAATATGCAACCAATTTGCTAGTCTTTCAACAAAACTCATGAAATTGTTAAATGCGCGTATATTTCCTCTGGCGTCTTTTCCCTCACGTTCCAGATTCCGTCAGCATTCAATTTAATCACTGCGCGCACAAGAACGTCATTCGCGTTTCATATCCTCGGCATACGCAGGAATGACCAGCGAGATGGAAGCTTCACGGACAGCTTTAGCAACAGCAAGCTGCAGGTGGTACCGGATTTTTGCCATTTACGTAACCTACTGCTGCACGCACAGTTGCGCGGCGTTTTTCCACGTTGGCGCGTTTTTCGCATCTCGCCGCCGTTAATGCGTGTGATTTATCGCGCGGTTGCTTTTAGTTGATTAATTAACGGAGAATGTATGCAAATGCGACGTGTGTGCACGCTGCACGCGAATGTTTCTTCACTGCGATGCATGACGTAGGCAAGAAGACAAGCGAAATATCTCTGGAAGTTGATGTGGTGCTCATGTTCCCGTCCGCATCAAGCAGCCATCCCGTCATTTCTTACATGCCTCAGCAATCGAGTGATAAATCGCACATTTCACGGACATGTCACATGTCGATGAAGAAGAAGATATTACCGATACAAATATGGACGCCGAATTGGACAACAATCATGTAGCAGCTGGGAAATTGTGAAAACGAACACGATGTAATTGCACATGCAACGCTGAGGAATTCGAGCAATTCCCCGCAGAGCAAGCCTTCGTTTAACTGCCATCATCTCGTTGTCTTCACAAGGCATCGTCGTTGTAGAGAAAAGTAAAACGTAATGTAAATAATTGTGAAATGCGTGCTGTACTGTACTTATAGAGGATTCCATCGTGTTTGACCTACAATTTTCCTCAACTACACCATAAACGTGTGAGAATGCTTTCGCGTTAACTAAGTAACTTTTGCGCGAAAACCGAGCCAAGCTGATTGAGTGATGTTGGAAGTATTTCCAATCCAACAAGCTCCACGCCGATTGAGACATAAATTAATCACCTATTGATGGATTCGTTCACGATTTTATAATCCGGCTACCGTAACTCGGTGATTACTTGGCTTTACTTACGGATGAATATGGGGAACCTTGTAAGGCATGCTAGGAATAGAAATCAAGAAACCGGCTTCTTAGGAGGTGCCTAACTAAAAGACTAAAAGGTCTGCATACACTAATCATCAATAAAGTTCTTAGAAATGCATAATATCACCGATCAAAAATTCGGCAATAGAAAGACTGTTATTTATCTTACGTTATGACGCACCTTGTATAATGTCAGTCTAAGATATATTTGTCACTTCAGTGAATTCAAACTATACACGCAAGCGACGTCTACGAAGTTGCCTATATGCTAGTACTTGACATATCCAGTAGCGCAACGCCACCTAGCGTTGCTTACCGTATTACAAATTGATCTAACATACTTAATCTGGCAATCAAAACAGCTGCTATTACATTCTGCAAATTTTGCATTAATTGACTTCGTAAAAATCACCTGAATAAAATGGACTTCGGATTCAGTCTCAGTCTTTTTTTTTTAAGAGAGAACATGAGAAAATGGTAATGCCGAATTGTATTCTTGTTGCACTACAGGCTAAGTATTAATGATATTCCACCTTTTCTGGTTTAAACACGTAAATTTTACTATAAAATCACCATACTTGTTACTCTATGCAACCAACTTGACACATTCACTGAACGTAACGGACTAAAGCTTGCTTTGCGCTCAAAAAAATAATTCAATCTCATTAAAGATCTGCCTATCCTTTAGAGATATTAATGACTAAATCTTCTATCCATCTCAATGAAAGTGTTGGATGCATAAAATTTGTAACGTTCCAAGTTACCATTTTATTTTGCTTTTAACCGTTTTCCTCCATTTACCTCGCAGCTATTCCACCATTTCCAATAAAGATTGCATATACCACCAAGGCAACTTTCCCAGGAAATATTACTCACACTGTTTTACCACAAGCAACCACAACAGCAGTATAGACATCGTAGGTGTAAAGAATTTAGACGCCAAAAATAAATAGGTATGACGGTAATTTGCGTGGGCCACTTTTCATTTACGTAGTATTCTGTAGTGTCCCGTGACCTCTCGAATTGTGTCCATGGCTAGCTAATTATACAATGTAATGTACTGATCCATCAGAGACCGGCCACAGCAAGTGTAAGCAATTTCGTAGTTTTTGCAATTGGGACACACGTAATCTACTCAGCCATTATTGCTACTGCGCATGCGCAATGAAGTCGATTTCGTTCTGGGAAGCACCGAACGGAAAACGCAGAGTGTAGAATCCACGCGTACCGCAGCTTCCCATGTAAATCATTTAATAATAATAATAATCTTGAAAATCATGACGTTCTAAGTACATGGGGTACTTATCGCCGTGCGAATGTAGATGCATGTGGCGTCGTACTTGCGCACTACTCTTGCTATTTACTCTCCGTGTGCCCCATGCGCTCTCCGTGCACTTTCACTCTGGCGCTTTTTACGCAGCCCGGAGCGTTTTATTGCAGTTATATTGACGTTGTTATCCCGAGGCCTGCGATGCCTCTAGTCTACAATCTAGCGAGTTTTTAATTCCGCCATAGAAAAGTCGTAAACGATACGACGGTAAAATAAACATTTTATTTCACTCCCCCTCCTGATTATTGCTACTAAATATTAGCTTTATAGTCACGTTTTTATGTTATTTCGTTGAAGAAGTAAAGCACTTCGAAAGTACAACATGATTCGAGGAGTACAGAGGTTAAGCTTGCAAGGAAATCGAAATGTTTTCAATCAAATGACGGGTTCTCACCACATTGCGTTGTAGTGGTAAACTGCTTCAAATTCACTGTTTAACTTAGGTTAAAGTACAATGAAGTATTTATTTGCAACCATAGCACGACTGTAATTTTCCTAGGTTCGTAGATTTGTTTCTTTTTGGTTAAAATAATCGCACATGGGTAAGGTGATATCAGTGTGGGAACGTGTCTAGGGAAAATGTGACTTGGAGACAATAATGCCAACCTAATATAAGTCGAGTAAGTGTGAAGTATCTAGTTTTTTCTAACAATCCTTACAAAAAAACTAGGAGTTAGAGAATTTTTTTTATTAGCATTTGTTGCTTAATTTTCATGCTGAAAGTTTTCCTGGTGTTCCCGGCAATATTCCTTGAAATCTGTTTGAAAATGACACACCTCATGTAACTAGAAAAGTAACTGTTTCACTACTTTTGGTAATATCTACGAAGTTAGCCGATGTTTTAGTAACCCAAGTGACACAAGCGTCAAGTGAAAACATCAACATGAGAAACAATAGACTTTCGCGTCAATTAGCTAAAGTAGAAAATTCGGTGCAATATGTTTAGATGTAAGCATAGATTGCACAAGTCTCGGTGTTAAAATACAATTTGATTGCGTGAAGATGCCTGCATCAGTGTATGAAAATCAGCTGAGGTGAGATATTTACGCCACTAGCGACACATACGGCCGAATGCAACTTCGGCTCGCTTCGACAGTCAGAACTGCCAACCCAAACAATAGTACCAACACAAATCATTTTCTTTCCAAATTGAATTGAAAATAAACAGCTATAAATAGAATATTATAACATAACCTTTTTAATATCCTTGCTTACAATCTGTGCGTTAGTATCCATTGATTTCTTTCATCTTCGTGTAATTTATTATCGGGATACAAGAACAAATCAATTTCGAATCGTGCGGTTATCGTTACCATAATTAATTATTGAAACTGCATTTCGAAACTTCTTCAATGGATATTCACAATCCAATTAACTTGTCTTCATTGCGGCTCTGATACACAGGCATGTTTTAAATCACATTATCTTAAATCCACTCCCAGCCCTGAGATTGTGTACATGGTGTACATTAACACAACTTGTTTGAGCTGGATGCGATTAAAATGGCGCTAGTAACTCATAAGTGCCAGGAAGGAAAAGCCCCACAGGATTAAACAAACATATACATTTCAAGAGGTAAATTAACCGCATTGAGCGGCCAATCTGCGTATAATTAAACAATTATTAAATGATTGCTACCGCATGCTTGGGATGCGTGTGAAATTTGACCAAGGAGGTCTCCACGGCTTGTGACCAGTTTTTGCTTGCGCATGAAAGCGAAATGGGATGGCAAAACAGGGATCTTTCATATATGGTGCTTTGCATGCTGCGCGACATGATTTATAGCTGCGGGCTTTTAGAACGGAAACTTATGTGGAGCAAAAAGCGCGTTCATTTTTCCCAAATGCATATTTGGCTGCCTACATTTTGAAATATGGACCTATGGACAAGCACAAGTGGTTCTTTGTATATAGATTAGGCTATAAACGGGCACAACAACTGTGGATATCCTAATATGACCAGAGGATAATATTTCTTACATTTATGATTAATCAAGAATATCGTGGGAATCAATTTTCACTGCCAGATTTACGATGTAGTCTGCCAAGATTGCACATCGCCTTTGTTGTGACCATTGCAACACAATGCTGCTTATTATTTTCTTTGATGCGTTGGTTTGCATTTAGGAGCATAAACATACAGTTTAATCGAATTTAAGTCTTTCCTGGCTACTAGCGCCATCTGTGAAACATGGCGCACATTAAGACTTTAATATATTTCAGCAAAAAACGAACAAAAATCTTGTCATTGAGCATTGAAAATGTACATTGTTAGTTATAATATGCCTAGAATAATGGATTGCCCCCTATCGTTACGCTAACAAGGCCGGTAAGAAGAAAGGAGATAACTTAGACGAACTAGGAAAAAAACCAATGATAATAACATTTCAATGATTATGTCTGAGTAGCAAAGCATAAAACAATTCATGGTAATAACATATTACTTCCCTCTTTTCTTACGCCTTCGAATGGGAAGGAATAAAGTTTTCATGGTCGAGTAGCGACCTCTATTTAGCAGAGTTGAAATTAAATGCCTTTTTTGAAAAACCACCAATTACGAGAGAAACACATGCGTAATTCGACTTAAGCATCCGAGTTATCCAAGATGTAAGCATGCTTTTGTTTCTCTGCTTTAATCGATAATTGTTACTATCTGAAGATCTTTGATGTTGTTGGGTTGGCTGCCTAGCTTATCAATACTGATATTAACCAACAACACATTTTCTTGGTGCTTACTTCCAGTGTTAAGAATTAGTTTGCTGAAATTTGCTTACATTTGGAGATTTCAAGTTGCAATGCCACTGCAGTTAAGTGCACGCATACGTTCCCTGGCATGATTGCGAGTATAACCTAACCTTATGAATGTGCGTGCATAAGGCTGCTAGCAATAATCATAATCCAGCTCATAAAGCCGGCTTAAAACGCGCTTGCGCATTTAACGCATGCAGCCGGCAGATTATTGGCGCTCCTTGGGAGTCTGCGGCAAAGACAAATCGAAGCTGCGCGCACACCAAAGCGATACGTTTGTCGTGGAGCCGGGAATAAAATGTAAATGATGTAAGCGATATAAATTTATCGCTAGTCGGTCGCGCACGCTCTCACATGCATCGTGCATAATGCGATTGTTGCTGCATAGGGTAGCCGCCACAACAATGCTATTAAAACGGCGTCATTATCATACTCGTGTGCGATAATGGCATCCATAAATCACGCGTGTAATTTGTCTGATTGGAAGCTGTCCGTGGTGGAGCTCTTACATCTTGGTGGAATGTCAAGACAAGGAACAAATCGCCAATCATTACGTTCATCGAATACAATCGAACGCGACACTATTTTCACGCACAAATAAATATCGGCTAATTGACGTATTTAGATGCCCGCACATTCTCCGAGCAGCGACATTTTCGCCACGCGGCGCTTTACTTTTTTATTCACATAAATCGCGCACATAATCATGCTTGTAGCTCGCACTCGTGCGTGTTGTACGCATAGGGCGTTATTGAAATTAGATCGGATTGCTATCGCCGTTTTCTGCTGTTGCCGATTGTTCCTCTATCGATGACAACTGCCTGTCGGCCTGTCAATGTGTGATTCCTGCCCACGCCGCTAGGGACAACATGCTTTCTCATTGGATGTTGGGGGCTAATTGTGCCGGTGTGAATTGAAATTAACAACTTGGTACATGTTCCGCCAAGTATAATATATTGGTTCTGATGTCGATTTACATATTAAATTTCCGCGCAGTGTTCTGGTTATGATACTGGTTGCGTGTGCCTCAAGTAGAAACTTTTGTTTGGCGCACCGGTTTCAAACCTTGGGCCGCACGCATTAAATCGGTTTTCGAACATGCGTAGCACTAAATTACGCACCTGATAGAAGTGCTCGATAAGAAGTAATTTAGTGAGACTAAAAAAAATCACGGTTGAATAAAAATTGCTTTTTACGTAGCTAATTAACAAAGCTTATATTTAAACACAGCAATTTCTGCATTTATTTAATGGATATTCGTATGCATTTTCCGGCAGTTAAAACGACAAAAAGCGAAATTAAAAAATTATAATCAAGTGACATTTGTTTCTCATCGTAAACCTAAAATATCTGCAGTGCCATCTTAATAAAGTTGACGTAAGCATCATAAATGCTCTGTCAACATTTTACTTTACTCACTTACCACTAGATGTCATCGCAGCATCTTTTCTAGTTA